>APFE031609691.1:26300-63682 GCA_000404065.3 Pinus taeda
ATACATACAATACCATGCATCATTACCATGGTTTACTCATACCATCAACTAATACCATGGCCCATTACATTATTATTAACTACTTGTGGTCCCTTACATGACATGGGTTAACCACCTTATTTATTACTATGGCCCATCCCATTATTACATTATTACCTTGGGTACCTCCCTCGGTACCCCATATTACCCCCCTAGGTACATAACAACCTTAGTCTTGTGAAGGTACAACCAATCCATACCCAGAAGCATACAGTATGAACCCAATGGAAGCACATTCAAATGCACTGATGTAGACATACCATTCATCTCAAATGCATAAGCTCTTACCCAATGATGAACTCTTTTCTTAGTACCTGTAGCCAACTACACCAACCAAGACTCTGCATGCACTTCTTTTCTCAAACCACACTTATCCACTAGGTCAGGATTAACATAACTATAATTATATCCAAGGTCAATCAAAATGGAAACAACTTGAACATAGAGCTTACCTTCTATCTCAATGATATATAGATTCCTGGTGATTTGCCTAGTTGTTATAAAATGCCACATATATCTGAGGAATACTCTGGCCAACATCCCCAACTATCTGTGCCTCCTGAGCATTGTAGATTTGAGGCATTCCACCCTGATACAACATACAATCCTTTTTGTGATGATATTTTCCACATATCCAACATTGCAATGGTTGTCTACCACTACCTTTATTCTGTTGCTCTCCAAGTTGAAATCCATGTCCCTTCTCTACAACATTAAACTTCTTGTAAGGAGCAACATTTTCCTTCTCACCTACATCTTGAGGTCTTGCTCACTTCGGTGGTCACTTTCCTTTAGTCTTATCATTCCCATTTTCTCTTAGTCTTGTACTTATGCTTCGATTTCTCATGATAGTGATTCAACTTCCCAATTACTTCCTCCATGATCGAGGCTCATCATACTCAATCTGATCCTTGAATTCTTATGGTAGTCCATTGATAAACCTCTGAAACTTTGTTTTATCTTTCTTAAGATACGACACATACCTCAAAAACTCCAAGAACTTTGTCGCATACTTCTCATCTATCATAGATCCCATATTTATAGAACTCCTTGGCCTTACCGTCATAGTACCTCTCTAACAATTACTTCTTTCATAAAAGTCTCTTGAATTCATTCCAACTTAACTCCTGTCTTAATGCCTCTGACACGTTTCAAATCTTCCCACCAAATTTTTTCCTTTCCCTTGAGACTAGAAATATCTATCCTAGCCTTCATGTTCTTTGTATAGTCATGCAACTCGAAGAACTTAGTCATCCCAAGAAACCATGTTTCTGCATCCTCTGGTTTCTTCAGCTCTCCATCAAAGGTAGGAAGCTTGGATTTCTTGAACTCATCTAGCAAGTATCCTTTATCACTCCTCTTGTAAGTATGATACCGATGATGGCCACGATGTTTATCTGAACCAAAAGTGGAGTAGAACCCATAACCACTACCTCTCCTGTCAAGTGTATCCATCCAGCTACCACCTTTGCCTGTTTCATCCCTATCTTATTTTTACCCACCATGAGACCTGCTTCCATATGCTCCATTAGTCTTGTCCTCCTATCCATAACTGATCCATGGTTGTTCTTATCTCTGCAAATCTGGCAAACTATAAAGGATGACTGCATTGACCTTTGCTCATTTTTGTTGTGCTCTAGCAAGCCTTTATTGTGACTAAATGATTCTATCGTTATGTGCCTTGCAAATTCTGATTTCTACCTTTAGACTTCTCAGGGTATCTGCTATGTCAAGAGAGTGCCCATCTCTTGGTTGTTCATCTCATATATAAGAAGAGTCACGTGAACAGTAATCCACCATTTTGCTATTCATTTCAGATCTTCTTCTTCCTACAAACATATCATGTCAGATAAAAATATAAACATAATCCAACATACCTCAGTGAAGTTCAAGGGAGGTTATCTTGTCTACAAAATCAGTCCATATTAGCACGATACATGTATATACATAATTATATCAACATACCAACATCATGCATGATCATACTGATTGCATATAATGAACTCATGCATGACAACCATAGCCATGAAAATATATGCATAACAACATGCATCTAGTCCATCCAGTCCAAATATTTAAACCATGTTTTGACACCAACCTGTGACAAACCCTTCTCGCTTTCACAAGCCCTTCGGGTAAATGTGAAGCAGAGTGCTATTATGACATGACCCAACCTCCTAGCTCCAGTTAATAAAGTGGGGCCTACAATTGACACTTTTTGACCACAACCTGACATCCTACAGGGCTTATAAGACACTTAGGGGCCAAAGAACCACCCCAGGTGACCAACCCCTGAGCTGGATTTTTTTAGTGACATGGGCCCACCACCGCATGCACAAGCCTGCAAGGGTGTGGTTATGACCCTCCAACCACACGCACAAGTGATCTAGGACAACAACCGCATGCACAAGCCTGCAAAGGTGTGGTTATGACCCTCCAACTATATACACAAGCCTGTTAGAGAACAGTTATAGCCCAACATCCTTAGTTTGGAGGGTGTAGTCCCAAGATTTGAGCCACAATTCCAAACCAGCCTCTAGACCACTACCCAAAACTTCTTTATACTTTCCATAATGATAAATAACTTAATGACAATGCTAATCATACAAAACTTGAACAAGAACTTGACTTACCCAGGCATAATCATGACAGTGATTTCGTCAAACATATGGTGAACATGTAAACTACAAGTCATGAATGCATATATGATCATAGGAGTTTGAAACATATTTGAGAATCACCAAGAAGGTCTAATGCACTCTCATAATAATTGCAATAACACTTGTTAGCCCATGCATTCATTAACCATCAAATATTTATCAAATCATGAACAAGTCATAGCTAGAGCACATACCAATCCATGCTTATAACCAACATATACCCAGATTATTAACCATGAAAAAACAACCATAAAAGCCACATAATAATAAGTATGAGTACTCATGAATCACAATAGGAAAATAATTCTTATTAACATATGCAAAATCCAACCAAGTCAGGGACTTCCACGTACCACCGAACCATAGATTGAGCTGAACCAAATCTTTCTTTTAACCAATCACCCCCATGCCATATTCCAAGCATGAATATGGGATCTCAAGACATATACAACCAGGGCTTCTCAAAAATTAAACCACCTACACCCTCAGGCTACCACAATCGTGCCAAAACCGGCCAAGTTATCACAAAACCCAAACAAGCTTGGATTCCTTAGTGTTTTTTCACCATTACCTTGAGGAATTTACTTGTCTCCACTCACCAGTTGAGGGCTTCCCAAATATTAAACCACATCCACCCCCAACCCTTGTGAATTTTCCTAAGACCACCTCACCCAATTCCAAAACCTTGTAGCAATCCAAAGATCAACTGAGAAATGAATCCCATCACACCATGGCTATCTAGGAAATGGAAAGGCAAGGTTGAAACCACTGTCAAAATCAGCAAAGCCCATGCCAATGACAACAAAAGAACCAAACAAAGAAGTGCATGTACCATGCATTCACACATCAACTGGGAAATCACGCATGAAATTGTGTTACCTGTTAAATCTTTATGTTGAAGTTGCTTGATCCAATCTTCCTTGCTTGTTCTTTTTTTTCCTTGTCCTTCCTTTGCCTTCTTTTGCTTGCTTGTTTGCTTTCTCCTTTTGGTGTTTTTCTCTTTCTGGAACTAATTCCAAAGTCAAACTGACAAAAAGTCATGAACTAATCCTTAGAAGCATTTTTATCATTGATGTCTCTATTTTCTTCATTTTCCTCTATTTTTCCTTCAATTTCCCCCTCATGCAAACCTATGACTCATCACCTTCCTTTTCTCCTATTTTCTTTTATTTTTATAAATAAAATGCCAAATAATGTCTTTTTGCCTTTGTCAATTTCCTTACCCATAAATAAACCAAAAGTGGCATCTGCTAGGATGTTTTTTCCAACGTTCATCTTGGAATATGTGCCCCATGACCTTGGTCTTATTTTTCCTTTATTAACTTTTATTACATGAACTTTTAACGTGAGATTGTTACAGTCTCGTTGAGTCTCTTCTCAGAACTTTCATTTTCTTGTTTTAGTTTTTGCTTCTTAGCCTTAGATTTTTTTATCTGTATTAGTAATTTTTTTACAGTGGTTTTTGAGGTGAGAAACTTCTTCGCTTTTGTATGTGATAATTTTGTCAACTTCCTTCTACATATTTTGCATAGACTTTTGACTTTCTTCAAGGATTATTTTTTATATATATTTTATGTCTTCTGGCGTTACTGAATCTGATTTTGATGTAATGTCCTATAGCATTATTTTTTTCTTCTTGTAAGAAAATGTCAAAAAAAACTGTGTATTTAAAATGAAGGATCTTAGTGACTCCATCCATGGTGAACCCAAAATTACGTCACCTTGATCACTCCAAAGGGATTGAACACATAATTTTGATATAAATGTATAATCTCCAATATTTAATTGTAAGTTGGTTATGTCATGTTGTTTTTTGTTCCAGAGGTCTAATTTTTCAATTATATTTGATTTGGGAATCACCAATTAATTAACAAATTCCAAGCTTATATAATTTTTGTTTTCGACGCGCGAGATAGAAATAGTAACATTTTTCCTACAAGAAGCCCTTTAATTTTAAATGACATTGAAGAATATTTATATGAAGTTTCTGAGAATCGTGCTTTCTCTTCCTCTATAAACTCCATTTTCTTTTGTTCAATGATGGATTTCATTTTTGCGTTGATCAAAATATAGTAATATTTTACTTTAATATTTTATTATATAGTTATTATTTTTATAATATTTATAATAATACCTTTCTCCCTTGGTACTTCTTTATTAAAAAAATTATAACTTTAATAATCTTCCACTTTTTGGCTTTTACTTCAACTTCTTAAAATTTGTTTAGAATCTTTATATAGATAGATATATCAATTTTTTTTTCAAAAAGGCATATACTTGGTGAATAGTTTTACCTTTCCTTGTTAAGGTCAGGCTGTACAGAGATTCAGCAAAACATGGAGTTAAAGATCTATCTTGGCTGGGAAGGGATTTGTGGAAGGCAATCATCATTGACAACAAGCCGAGTTCATACCAGTTGCAGCAGAGCAACGCGATCCCAATCAAACGCTTTGATGGTCTGAAGTCGGACTCGGAGCTCACACAGCTCATCCCCCTCCTCCAGAGTCTCAGCAAAGAGGAGGACGTTCGCCCAGAGCTTGCTCAGAAATTTTAGGTTCATGATCCGCGAGTGAGTGATGTAGTCAATGCTCAAAATTGAAATTGTTAAAGAGCAATGTGCAGCCTACGCTGAAATGTGATGATGATTTCTACTTCCAATTAATGTCACTAGCTTTTGTATATCCGTTTTGAGTAATGGCAAATTTTGGTTTCGTTTCGAATTATCTAAATTTTGAGTAATGGAAAAATGAGATGAGATGTCTATTTTTATATGTTAGATGTTTATTTCTACTTCTATCTTTCAACTGATAAATGAAAAAAAAAAAACAACGGTGCTTTTGAGATATCAATTTACAAATATAAATGATCGATGTAGATAGTCAGCTCATCAAGTTCAGACTGTACAGAGATTCAGCCAAGGATTGAATATCTGCACAAGATCATCATCATTGATGACAAAACTAGTTCCTACCAGTTGCAACAGAGCAACGCGATCCCAATCAAAAGCTTCAACGGTCTGAAGTCGGGCACAGAGCTGACACAGCTCATCCTCCTCCTACGGAATCTCAGCAAAGAAGAGGACGTTCGCCCAAAGCTTACTAAGAAATTTCAGGTTCATGATCCGCCTGTGAGTGATGTAGTAAATGCTCAAAATTGAATTTGTTAAGAGTAATGTGCAGCCCAGGCTGAAATGTGATGATGATTTCTACTTCAAATTAATGTTGGTAGCTTTTGCATATTCATTTTGAGTATAGAACATGTCGAAATATTTGAAATATACAATGTAACACTACTGATATCAAATCTGGATTCACATGCGTATAGACCTTGCATTGCGACATGAAAACTATGATTTTAGAATCCATGTGTGACTCCAAGACATTCTATTTTTAGTATAATTTTCCTTTCTTAGTGGGCACAAAAAATGGTTAGAAATAGAGTTAATCAAAATCAGCTAATAAAGAGTAAAAGTGGATAGTGAAAGAAGAACACTTATCATACCACAAGCTTCACCCACATAATGCAAGATGCTTGTCAATGGCAAGATAGAGCAATGATGTGGTTAAGTCAAAGAGGAGAACAAAGTTGTGACACTCATGGAAGACATCTTGGTTTCTTGATTGGGTTCATATGGTTTGGCTCAAAGGTGTCTGTGGCTTACCATGGTGTTTTTTATTCTCTGTGCTTTTGGCGATGGATCGACTTCACAAATTTGCACCGTATGTGCTTTCTCCCACTCGATTCCAAAACTTTCTATTGACGGCGACATGTTATTTCTATGAGCTTGTGTTTTTTGTAGTGTGTGGCTTGTTGTTGGTCAAGCTGCTTCTTGTTTTAGGTTGTCATAGAGCTCATGGTTTGTGTTATTCTTGGTGGGCACTATTTTCAAATGGACATCAAGCCTATGTGTGTTGCCTTTGTTATCTACTGGTAAGCCAAATGGCTAGGGTGTTAATTGATTACTAAACCTAATTGGTAGCTTGTCGTTGTGGTGCTCTATTAGTGCAAACACGTTAAGCCACAATGACAACTTCTAAGCCTTCCACCTCACAAGATAAAAACCTAGAACCAATTTAAGATCAAATATGCATCTTCTGTCACGATCTTATAATACGTTATGGCCAGATTTAACATGGCTACAACCTTTCTTCAAGTGAAATTAAATATCAAACAAATCTATCAAAAAAACTACAAGTAGAAGTAATGGAAAAATGGGTAAAAATAATCATCTAGATTTCATCCAACCAAATAAAGGATATACAATACTTACCCTCCATTTTTTTGTGTCCCTCTCCTATGGGGATTTCTCAATATACAATACTTACCACCATAATACTAAGTTGATGCAAACATATTATCTACTTATTTCCATGTCTCACATATGAGGATGTATTTTTCTTTTGTTCAAAGAGCAATGTTGTTTGCAAACCCAAAGCTAATGAGTAAAACTATACCCTTCTTTGTTATTGGATCATATTCATGGTAAATTTTAGGGGCGAATTTTAGCACGAAATTTAAGGGGTTTTTCATTTTAGAGGGGTGAAATTTTTATAAAACAGCCATTTCATATATTTAGCCCAAAGTTTATTAAAAAATAATTCTTTTTTTTCATTTTAGCCCCAAAGAAAAGGCGGATAAAATATGAAAAGGATCATTTGACCCGATTCACTTGGTTTGGGAGGTCATATTCCATTACAATTGCTTGATTTTCTGTTTTGCAATGTTAAATTCGTTTCCAATCGCCCATTTCTGGTTTGGGAGGTTGTATTTGGTCCCAATAAATAAAAATATAAATAAAGTGGAAGTATGGTATATAAAAAAACCTCTTTTTATACTTACTCCAAAGGTATGGTAAATAAATAAAAATATAAATAAACTAAAGGTATGGTAAATAAATAAAACCTCTTTGTATATTTAGTCCATAACCCTCTTTCTATTTAAGAAGGCTCAAAAAAGAGGTTTTATTTAAGTGAATCCTATGGGCCAAATACCATATTTATAAAAGAGGTATGATAAATTAATAAAAATATAAATAAGCAAGAAGTATGGTAAATAAATAAAACATTTTTTTTATATTTACTCCATAAGTTATATTATATTTACGAACACGCGAAGGTGTAAATAAATAAAACTATAAATAAAAAGGAGGTATGGTAAATAAATAAAACCTCTTTTTATACTTATTCCAAAGGTATGGTAAATAAATAAAAATATAAATAAACTAGAGGTATGGTAAATAAATAAAACCTCTTTTTATATTTAGTCCATAACCCTCTTTTTATTGAAGAAGACTCAAAAAAAAAGTTTTACTTAAGTGAATCCTTTGGGCCAAATACCATATTTATAAAAGAGGTATGGTAAATTAAAAAAAATATAAATAAACGAGAGGTATGGTAAATAAATAAATCTTTTTTCTTTTTTTTATTTACGAACACTAAAAAAATGTGTTATATTTAAGTGAAGCCTATGGACCAAATACCATGTGCCAAATTATTATTAATACCATGCAAAAAAACATTATTAACCCTAATATTAGTATTAATAAAAATAAATATGACACATGGTATTGACCCATGTTATTCACGTGGAATGTAGCCTATTTAAAATGGGGAATTAAACCAACATAGATCCATCTTTACTCTGGATCTCCTATGCGCTGAGAGGGATCAAATATCGTGATATGCAAACTAGCTTAGTGTGAAAAAATATTTGATCCCTCTCGGGGCTTGGTAGATCAAGAGTAAAAATGGATCCTGTAATTTAATGTCACTTAAACATTTTAACTTCTTTAAATAAAATAAAAAATAAAAATCAACTATTAATTTTAATTAAATTTTTATAATAACTAATAGTATTTTTAGCTCTAGGTTTATGATAACCCATGGTATTCATGTGAGCCATAGGACTAATTTAAAGGGGAAATTCTATCAGCTTAGATCCATCTTAATTCCGAGTCTACCAAGTGCTGAGAGGGATAAATAGATTTCATCCCTCTAATAGTGGTAGATGTGGAGTTAAGACGGATATAGGTTTGTTTTTATGATAATGAAGATATTAAATAAACTTAGGAAATTATATTGTAAAAAACATCTTAAGGTGAATGGTTAAAGCTACATTTAGTCACTTCACAAAATTTAGTAAAAAATAAAAAGCAAAAAAAAAAATCAAAACAGTGAAATCTTATCACTCTTTCCGCATCACCTTCACAGAAGAGAGATAGTCATTGCCCATATTTACCACCAATTTTCAAACATTCTCAATATGATATCTTCATGAAAAAGCTAAGGTATTGATGTTGGATTAGTTGTTTGAAATATATGCTGGTTTGCACAACCTTTCATCTTCTTTGTTATTCTTAGTTTGTTGTAATGATCTATAGGGGTTGGGACGCTGCACCATATTTCCCTAAAAGGCGGAGATTGTGCACCAAAAAGAAAATTAATCCACATGTTACAACATTGTTAAAAAATGCAAGATGTATGAAGGCAGTGAATTATGCTAATAAGCAATTTAGATTGCGAGAGACATAATTAAATTTTATTATTTAATTGAAGATTTCCACATTAAATAATAATAAATCTACATTTATATATTGTTTGGAAGGCTTCTGACAATGATCACTTCTTTCCATTAGATCCCCTTTAAGCCTTTGGGATACCTACCACTTTCTTATATTATATAGTTGGGGCTTGCTACTTGTTGGCATGTTGGAGTAAACAAACTTGATGTGTTGTTTTTTTAATCTCGCAGTTGGAGTCTATGGAATAAGAAAGAAATTTGATAGCTTGACAAAAGTGGTAGAGAAAAAATTAATCTCTCCTGCCTTGATAGAATTGGTGGTCAAGATCAACACCTACAAGAACTTTATTGTGGAATATTATTAAAACTAATATAAGGATATGAAAGAGTGTACAGTAAGAACCTTGACAAACATGGTCATTGAAACTTGCAACATTGTTTGTAGGAAGAGAAAATTAAGTTTCTTTTTTCCAAACATTTATGTTAGTATATTATAGTTTAATGAATATGTTTTCCTATTATCATATATGGTTTCATACTTTAACAAAACATTCGCCAAGACTTCACAATGCTTTATTATTCAATAAAAGATTTGCCAAGATCTTATAAGATTTTATAATTCAGTGAAAGATTCACCATGACTTTATAAGATAATATAATCTAGTGAGAGATTCGCCAAAAAAATTATATGTACATATTATATTATTGATAAAATCGCCTCCCATTTTTCCTATGTATCATGGGGATTCGCCCATTTATTATACATATAAATTTAGTGTGGTTCTTAAAATTTTCCATGATCATATTTCACAAGCTTGTCATGGGGTTTTGCTTCCAAAAGATCCAGAAAGGATCTAACATATTTAAACTTGGTGCTTGCATCTAAGTCATATAAATTCCATCGCTATCCTCTATAATTGCATCAAATAACTTCTAAAACCCCACATGTACCCTTTGTTATATTTTATGAAAACAAAAGAAAACAACGTTATATTCTTTCAAATTTTTGTGTAAGTCTCAAAGGTGAAAAGACATAAAATGGTTTCAATTGAAAAAATATGATCTGAATTCCATCAATTTATGAAGCTAAAAGAAATATTTGATCATCATTAACTTTCAGTAGACCCTACAAAATAATCCATGTCTTATGAATACAAAATACATGAAGTTTCATTCTCACAGTAAAAAATTCCCATTTAAGCCCCAATTTGATATGCATCTTCATAAGTTTCTTAGCTAAAATTTGTATATACAAACTTAAATTGGAAACAATTACTCATAATAAAAACCATTTGCAAGGGAACATTTGCCAAATTGTAGGCTAAAAAAGATTAGTAATCCTCCTCCCATTTGTTGGAAAACTCAAGTTGTTTGGGCTCAATTAACACCAAAATTAGACCCCACCTTTACCTTATAAATTGTAGGTCCCTTCGCCACATTTTTCACCTTTCTTTTCACAATCACAAACCCTTGCAATTGTGAGATCGTAATTGAAGGATAGTTGAGGTCATGTATCATAACTTGGTATGTGTACAAATATGGTGATAAAATTGCAAGTGCTCAAGAAATTTAATCTAAATCAAGAGACACAATCTTACTCTACTTATCTACAGAAATTAATTCACAATTTAGAACAAAATTCACAAACATGCATCAACCACATACACAAGTACACATATTTATCTAGGGGAAACAAACTGGTAAAAGCCCCTTAATACTGCTTGCATTAATTGGATGAACATAGAATGTATTACAATTTCTTGCTCGCTTTGAGCTTAACCTGCAAGTATATAGTTTTTCTCTCTGCCCATTGAGAAGCTTTAATCAACTTAGTCAATTTCCCTGCCAACCAAGCTCCTATTTCCTTACACAAATTCTAAGGAAATTAGCCCCTATTATTTAGGAATTTCCTCCAAAATAATTGCGCAATTACCAAGGATTGATCATTTATTGCATGCAACATCAATACACTCAAAACTAGTTGACAACTAATGTTACACTGCCTTAGAATCTTCACCACAACTAAGAAATTCGAATTCCTTGCATGCATGAACTATTTTTGGTTGATTGATCAGTTATCTAGATGACCACTAAGTTAAACTGTTGTCCCACTACACAACTGACCTCCAACTAGTTCTATCAATAGTTAGAACTAGTTTAAGTGAATACAAATGGAAATTAGTAAACTAGATTGCTACAAATTAGCAATCACACATGCATAATTAAACTCTAATCCATATAACTTGAATTTACTGAGCTAACTAAGTGACAAGAACCACGTCACCTCAATTAACTACCTCCAAGTTGTCTATTAATGTGGAAATTTTTAATTTACTAAATTTGACTAAGTCAAATTGAGCCTTTCTTGCTACACTTCTCAACACTCCCTCTTAGAAATAAAGGGGTTTTCAACTAACCCTATCTTGCACCCGTGGAATTTAAATTTTCCTCTTGAAAAAACCTTTGTCAAGATGTCAACATCTTGTTTCTTTGTGGGAATGTATGTAGCAACATTATCCTCTCTACACATAATCTCGTATATGATGATACTAGATATCTACATGCTTGGATCAATCATGAAATACCATATTCAGAGAGATATTAATGCAAATGTGATTCTCAAAATAGATAATAGTTGGATCCATCTCCTGGCGAAACAACCCCACAAGTATCTTTCTCATCTAGATCGCCTCACATGTTTCTTGACTTGAAGCCATGTATTCAACTTTTGCTGAGCTGAGTGCCACAGAACCTTGCTTCCTATTGTACTAGTAAATTATTGCAGACCCAACACTGAAAATTCCACCTAATGTACTATTTCGGTCGGATGGACTCCTTACCCAATCTGTATCTGTAAATCCATACAAATTCACTTCCTCTGTTTGTCTATACCATAATTAATATTGAGTAATGTTTATGGGGTATCGTGAAACATGCTTAGCTTCCTTCCAATACAGTTTTGTCAACCTATCGATAGCTTGGCTCAGTTGGTTGATTGCATATCACATATCTGGTTGTTTGTTCACAAGATACATCAGTGAACCCCCTAGTTGATTTACTTTTAAGCCTTGGGACCACTTCCCAAAAACTATTATTCATGATGAATTCATATTATTCCACCATTGCATCAACCCAAACTAGTTTCTCAACTGATTCCTCAAAATATGATTGCTTAGCCTTTACAAGCTCAATCATCAAATCCAAGTAGCCATTGTACCTTTCATGTGACCTCCTTTGCCTTTGCAAATTTGAAGGAGCTCCCACATTCTCCCTCACATATTGAACCAATCTATCAACTTCCCTAGTTCTCCTTATACCTTCTCTAGATGGTTCTGCTTGAGTGGATGTCTCCACTTTTCCTCCTCTCTACTCCTCTATTTGTGATTTCTCCACAACTTCCTTAGGATCCTCATTTGGAGCTAAAAAATCCTATTCTGGTGATATTTTTAGCTCCCTCACAAGAGAGCATCTCATTGCTTTCTCATCATAAAAATTTACATACCTTCACACAAATGTCATTCTGAGGTAAGGTAAGTACACCCAATAATTGTGTAGAGTTTCGGTGTAACCCAAAAAAACTCCCAACTCAACTGTTGGATCAAGTTTCTTTCTCAAATATTTGGAGACATGACAGTAAACAAAGGCTCCAAAAACTCTAAAACGAGAGACATCTGACATTCTCCCTCATAAAGCCTACTCAAGTGTAATCATACCAAGAATATGATGAGGACTCTTGTTCTGCAAGCAAGATGTTTTGTTACGTGCCTCTACCCACAAATGTAGTGGTAGCCCTTGGTCATGTAGCATAGCTTTCACAGCTCCCACAATGCTCCAGTTATTTCTCTCATCTACCCCATTCTCTTATGGGTTGTGCAGAGCTATTCGTTCTCTTTGAATTCCTTCTTTGGCATAAAATTCCTTGAATCCATTTGAAACATACTCACCTCCATTTTCACTCCTAAGAGCCTTCGCTTTCATGTCGGTCTCTTTCTCAATCAGTACCTTGAATTCTACAAATTTTGAGAATATCTCATCCTTCTTCTGCATGAAGAAGATCCAACACTTTCTTGAGAAATCATCAATAAAAATAACATAACACTTATGTCTAGAAATGGAGGCTATTGAGAAGGGTCCACAAACATCATATTTGACTTTCTCCAAGACTGAATTTTATTTGTTGTCCCAATCCTGGAATGTGATTTTTACATACTTCCCCAAGGTATAACCCTTTCAGACATCCTTATTAGTCAATTTTGTTGAAGAATGTAACTAGTATCAGTCTTCATAATTATATTTATTTCATGATGTAATGTATTTGTTAAAATAAGGAAAAATAAATTTTATTATTAAAGAAATTGACTTATTAAAGCATGGGTTTCATACTTAGATTTGGCCAAAGTCTCCATTGTATGCTTCTAGGGTTTATGTCAAGTTTCCTTGTCCATCTCATGTTGTAACAAACCCTTCTTTGGATTTATTTTTGAAGAAAGAAATTTATTTTAATATAAAATAGGTCAATAGCCTCCTCCACCAAGTCGGTCTCAAGTTGGACAACTCGGCCTAACTAAGGGGAAAAATCTATATAAAGGCAGCAACCCAGCCTCATTTGGAGCACTCACTTCTCAAGTTCGATCTGCAATGTTTGGGCTAGAAAATAGTGTCAAATTCAAGTGATAAGAAGAAGAAGGATAGAGAAGGAGAAGGAGGTATCTATCAAGCACAATAATTCAAAATTATCTCTCTCTCTCTATCACGTGTGAAGCTTCTAAGTTTTTGGAGGGACTGAAATTTCAGTACTGAAGCTAGGCCAAAATTATGTGTTGCTAGGGGGAAAAATTTCTGGGTCGTTGTTGGGCTGAAGTTGTTGGAAAAGAAGAGACTATTGAATATTGTTGAATTTAATAGGAAGGTTGACTTGGTCGAGGAGGAAGGTCTGTTGGTCTAATTTATTGGTCTATCTCATTTTGAATCTACTTAAGGAAGAGTTTTTTTTACTAGGTTTTCCCCTATTGAGGGGTTTTAGGCCTATCAGAGTGCATACATCTGGTGTACTTGATCTTCATATTTTTCTTTTGGTAATTGCTTGATGAAACTAAGATAAAATGAGAACATAAAAATATAATAATAACTCAAAGATATCACAATAAATTATCAACAAGAGAAAATATTTCTTCCTTTCTAATTTTCTAACATGGTTTCATAGATAAGATGAAGAAGGGAGAAGAAGGCAGGTTGAAGACCTATTAAAGAAAAGGAGATCAAAAGAAGGTCATAAAAGAAAAAAAAAATGATTATATAAATACATAATCCTAATATCTACATGAACTATTTCAAACTCAATGAAGGGAGAAAATAGACTAGAAGAAGCCTCCAATTACAGGGCCTAGAAAAAGAGGATAAGTCTCATCCTCAAAAAGAACAATGGTTTGGATCTTTTTCAAGGAAAAATCAAGAAGGCTACAGACGAAGAAGAGAAAGCAAAGTTTGTAGAAAGCAAAATCTTGACTATGAACCTCCTAGTGGATGGAGTTAAGGACAATATAATTCCATACATATCCAACATAGATTCCACTCAAGAAATGTATGAGGCTCCCTCCAAATTATTCACTTTTAAGAACACTGGTCAAATAACAAGCCTTAAGAATTAAATAAGAACTATTAAGATGACAAAGGATGATATTGCATCATCCTTATTTATAAGGATATCTAGAATCAGAGATGAACTCCAAGAAATAGACGAAGTTGTCCCAGAAAAAGAGCTCGTAATTACTACTCTTCTAGGACTATCAAAATCTTGGAGTGCTTTTGCATCAATACTTAACAGTTGGAAGAATACTCAAACATTTGAACAAATTTGTAATGCATGTAGTCAAGAAGAAGCTCGAATATAATTAGTAAGCAAAAAGGAGGAGGATGAAGAAGAAAACGCCTCAAATTTTTATTCTTCTCATCACAAGAAGAGAGAAATTTTTAAGAAGGTAGAAGGACCATAGAATAAAGTAGACCTATCCAAGATTGAATGTTATAACTATCACAAGATGGGTCATTACAAAAATCAATGTTTGGAAAATCCAAGGTATAAGAAGAGAGATAGGGATCAAGAAAATGTTATCGATGAAGCTCCACCTAAGAAGAATAACTTAAAAATCAGAAGTCAAGGACTTATACTACTAAGTCCTCTCTCTCATATTTCTCTCATAATATTCTATTTTATGTTTATAATTGTTTTCATTTATGTTTTGATTTCTAGAGTTTTCAATTCTAACATGTCTTGTTAGAACATTTTTGAATTATTTTGATAAGTTATAGGTATCGCTAGAGATTGGATTAAGAGGGAGCCCCCATCATTTTACCAAAGATAAGTATCTTACTCCTTGTCTCCTCTTTTATGTTTGGTTTCTCTCTCATATCAATATGTGTTTGTATTGTATGCTAATAACATTTATATTTATATTTTCCTTGGTTAGGAAAGCTTACTGAATGATCAAGATTATTAAGGAGACTTCAAAAGATAGGCTTAAAGCATGGAAGAAGTTCTGTTACAAAGGAATCATGTCAAGGTTTGATGTCCTACAAGGTTTGTTTAAGAACAATTCAAGGAAAGCATATTAAATGCTTAAGATTATTGAGGAGATTTCAAAGGATAGACTTGAAGCATGGAAGAAGTTTTGCTACAAATATTTGATGTCCTACAAGGTTTGTCAAAGAAAAATTCAAGGTATGTATTAAACTATAAATTTTGTTACAAAGTTCTCTTAATATAAAATGTATGTTCATTCTCTTTTGAAATTTTGTTTACATTACTCACATCATTATGTCTAGGGTTTTTGAAATTTCTTAAAGATTCTTGCTAGGGTGGTTAATCATCAGATCGAGTCTACTCTTTCTATACTATCATGTTGATCATTCTTGTGAAACCCTAACCTCTAAGGGTTCACTATAAAAGCCTAGCCTATTAGGGTATGCTAATGTTGATTATGAAACCCTAGTTTACTATTAGGGTATTATAATGTTGATTATGAAACCCTTATTAGCCTCCAGTTCCATCTAAAATTCCAAGAGATTTCCCTAAGTTCGAAGGAAAATCTAAAGAGGACTCTCAGGCCCATGTGATGACATATCACTTATGGTGTTCTTCCAATTCCTACGTCGACGATTTTGTTCGTCTCTACCTCTTTTAGCGAACCTTGACAGGTGTTGCCGCAAAGTGGTACATCGAGATGCCTTGATGTACCTATGCAGACTTCAACTCTTTGGCTATGGATTTCCTCACCCACTTCCAATTATTAGTTTTTTATGAAACTGGTACCCACTTGCTCACATCTCTAAAACATGATACCTCGACCCATATCTACGATCACATCGATGAATGGAGACATCGGCATCACCCCATCAAGTTTGAAATCCCTGATGAGTTATTGACTAAATGGTTCACCAAGTCATTCGTAAACAAAATCATTGTAGATATAGCAATGGGAGGTTGTATTACAGAGGATCGAGCTATTGCCCATGCCCAGTATTTGGATTTGGTTTATTCCCAATCTAG
Organism: Pinus taeda; assembly: GCA_000404065.3. NCBI lineage: Eukaryota > Viridiplantae > Streptophyta > Pinopsida > Pinales > Pinaceae > Pinus > Pinus taeda. The sequence goes on from APFE031609691.1 coordinate 43,065, forward strand.
CACGTTGTATGAGATGTTTCCTGATGTTCCAAGGCCATCTTCGGATCCAGCATCTTCGAAGTCTCTAGATGTACCACCTTTTGATGGTATAATTGGATCAATATCTCAAACTTCCACTAAATCTTCTTCAAAGAAAAAATATGTTTTGAATACTGGTTCTAATCATCCTTCGAAAAACCCATTGAATCCTAGTAAAACCTCTGAGGTCAATGCCGTCCAATCTATCATGATAGAAAAGCCTCAAAAGGTAAGAAGAAGGGTAAAGGTAAAGAAAAAAATTGATACCCCAAAAAAAAAATCCTCCTAATCCATTTGCTGATGATGCCTCCAAATGAAAGTCGAAATATCCTTGCCTCATTTGTGAGGAAGATCATTACACCAAGGATTGTCCCCGACATGAAGAAGTTATTTGTTTATTGAAAGGGACTCTAGCTGTATTGAAAGAGCCATTTCCATCTCATCAGAATCAATTGGTAGACCAACCACAATCCTCTACCTCATCTGGTTCTCAAGTTCACTACCTATCTTTGTTTCCACCCGATCAAAATATTATCAAACTCCTCAAAAGTAGACGGTGGAAAAAGAAGTCGCTGTTACACCTTCTACTTCCACTCCACCTATTTCTAGCCCTCTCCATATTGAGATACCTAATAATGAATCCTTCATCTGACCGCCTCCCAAAGGTGTGCTTCGAAAGTCATCCTATAATCCGAATGCTAGAGATGCTCAACATTACAGTATTATGAAGATTTAGCTCAAGCGCCTTTGGAAATGTTTGCTTTGGAAGTTCTCCAAACATGTCCAATGCAGTGGAAATAATTGTTGTCTTATATAGGATGCATTGATCCCGTCGATTCGAACTTGATCACTTTCGATCTAGAAAACCATGTTCCTCGTCTTCATCATCAAATTGAATTTTTTATTCAAGTCATTATAAAAGGAAAGACAATCCATCAGACTGTCATTGATGAAGGTGCTTCCACCTACATCATGCTTGTTTCATGTTGGAAAGTCATTGGCTCTCCGCCTATCAACTAGTCCCCAAACAACCTAGAGGCCTTTGATGGCAGAAGCTCCCATCCTTATGGTATTCTCACAAGTTTTCCCATAACCTTGGAAGGGAAGACTGTCAAGTTAGAAGTAGAAGTTCTAGATGCTAATCTAAAATACAACCTTCTACGTGGGTGAAGTTGGACCCATGCCATGTTTTGTGTGGTTTCCTCTTTGTTACAGGTACTTCATTTTCCTCATGAAGGAAAAATTGTCACTGTCGATCAATTGTCCTTTTTCTCTTCCGGTGCTTCAAATGGCAATGTCCCATATGTGGGAAATACTGATATTCCATATGAGAGTGTGGGGGCAGGTCTTTTGAAATATTCTGCTTTAATGGGAACTTTTTCTCTCCCACCTTTGCATGTCGCCTCAATCAACATGATATTCATCTCTAATGATTTGTGGATCATCCCTACTCTAGATCAAGTTGATTCTTTTCGTGATACTATGTCACTAAGTCCTTTCGAACAAGCCTATCAAGAAGTTGTCTTGGATTCAATGACTACTTCGGAATGTCATACCATTCTCAGTATGCACCTGGATACGTATTCGCAATTTCCTTGGCTTGGTTCTTGGGATTCTTCAGATCCCTTGAACGAGATATTCCCCACCGCTGAGAGTATTGTTGAGGTTATGTCTCTTGACAAAACTCCTTGGAATGATTCCCATCATCGTTCCTTGTTTCTTCCAAGTCTTAGCGAGATTCCTTCGTGTCTTGAAGCTTTTGTTTCTCATAACCCGGCACATCCACTTCAAACACATATTTTGGTGCACGAAGTTTTGTCTGAGGGTAATATGGGAAATATTAATACAACCATGCCGAGCGACATTTCCATTAAACCTAGAATTGTCGAGAACATTCACATTGGGGTTTCATGTTCTCCCGATGAGATCATGGTTTACAGTGACCTTTTTAAATAATTTTGCGATGTCTTCGCTTGGTCGTATGAGGAAATTTCTAGTATTGATCTAGCCATAGTGGTGCACGAAATACCCATGTCTCCTAATACGAAGCCTGTTTATCAACAACTCCATCCTGTGCATCCCAGAAAGGTCGTTGTTATTAAGGAACAAGTTGAAAAAATTCTAAAAGCTGGTTTTATCTACCCTATCTCGTTGACATATTGGGTATCTAATATCATACATGTTACTAAAAAGCAGGGAACAATATGAGTTTGTGTTGATTACCGCGACATCAATAACGCATGCCCTAAAGATAACTATCCCACTCCCTTTATTGATCAAATCATTGATGAGTGCGCTGGGAGTGAGATCTTCTCTTTTATGGATGGTTTTCTAGTTATAACCATATTAACATATTACCTGCTGATCAACACAAGACTGCTTTCATCTATCCATGGGGGACATTTTCTTATAAGAAGCTCCCTTTCGGTCTCAAAAACGTTGGTGCTACCTTCCAGAGAGAAATGCCACATGCATTTCATGATATTAAGCACATTGTTCAACCTTATCTAGATGACTTACCAACTCATTCTGCTAGGCGTCGTGACCATCCGGACCACCTTCGAGAAATTTTTCTACGTTGTCGACACTATAATATCTTTCAGACCCTAGTGCCTACTATAACGATTATTAACAAAAACATTAAGGAGTGGGCTTTCTCCCTTTTGAGGTTCTTTTCATCGGATATTCTCAGCGCACGAGTCGCAAGTGTGTTGAGGACACCCAACTTATGAGCAGGGAAATGATGGGAGCTCGCATGAAGATACTGCTCAGCGTGAGTTTTCTTCCTAAACACTTGGTGGTAGAAAGAACCGTCATCATTCTTAGAAATGAGAACATCAAGGAAAGGTAAACACCCATCAACTTCTTGTTCCATAGTGAACTTTATGGATGGGGATTAATTGTTGAGATGCTAGAAAGAAAAAGGTCAAATTCTTCCTAGCCATGAGACCAGATGAAACTAGTGTCGTCAACAAATCTCTTACAGAGCTTGGGCAAGAGACGAGTCGAGGCCAAAGCTTCATATGCAAAGTCTTCCATAAAGAGATTAGCAACAACTGGCAATAGGGGGGAGGCCATGGCAACCCTAAACCCTAAACCCTAAACCCCACATACATAAAAGACGTACATATATGGAAGATATGCACATATAAGAAAGTTACGCATATACGGAAGATATGCGCATATCTTCTGTATATGCACAATTTTTGTATATGGAAGTTGCGCATATACAGTAGATGCACATATATAGAAGACGTGCATATACGGAAGATATGCACATATAAAAAATTTAAGCATATATAGAATATATGTGCATATACGGAAGTTGCGTATATACGGTATATGCACATATACAAAAGATGGACATATATGAAAAATATGTGCATATATTGCGTATATGCGTAATTTCTATATATGGAATTTGCGTATATACCGTAGATGCACATACATAAAAGACGTGCATATACGGAAGATATGCACATATAAGAAAGTTATGTATATACAGAAGATATGAACATATCTTCCGTATATGCACAATTTCCATATATGCGCAATTTCTGTATATGGAATTTGCGCATATACGAAATTTATGTATAGATGGAAGATATGCACATATCTTCCCCACATGCACAATTCCCATTTATGTGCAATTTCTGTATATGAAATTTGTGCATATACGATGAAGATACATAAACAACGTGCATATATGAAAGATATGCACTTATAAGAAAGTCAGGTATATACCGAAGATATGCGCATATCTTCCATATATGCACAATTTCTATATATGAAAATTGTGTATATACGGAAATTGTGCATATACGGAAGATATGTGCATATCTTTTGTATATACAGAACTTTCTTATATGTGCACATTTTCATATACGCGCAATTTTAGTATATGGAGGTTGAGCATATACTGTAGATTCACATATATAAAAGACATGAATATACGGAAGATATACACATATAAGAAAGTTGCGCATATATGGAAGTTGCGCATATACGGTTGATGCACTATATACAAAAGATGCACATATATGGAATTCTTATATACTAAAGTTTCAAATAAATGGAGGTTATGTGTATATATGGAAGTTGCACATATACCTGGAAAATATGTGCATATAGAAAAGTTTCGCATATACAGAACATATGCGCATATATTCCGTATATGCACAATTTTCGTATATGCAAAATTTCCATATATGGAAGTTGCACATGTATAGTAGATGCACATACATATATGGAAGATATTCACATATAAGAAAATTACGCATATACGCAAGATATGCGAATATCTTCCGTATATGCACAATTTTTGTATATGGAAGTTGTGTATATACGATATATGCACATATATAAAAGACGTGCATATACGGAAGATATGGAAAAATAAGAAATTTACGAATATACAGAATATATGCACATAAACGGAAGCTGTGCATAAACGGAAGCTGCGCATATACAGTAGATGCACGTATACAAAACATGGACATATACGAAAAATATGCGCATATATTGCATATATGCGCAATTTCTGTATATGGAATTTGCGTATATATGGTAGATGCACATACATAAAAAACATGCATATACGGAAGATATGCACATATCTTCCGTATATGCACAATTTCCGTATATGTGCAATTTCTATATATGGAATTTGCGCATATACGATGCAGATACATAAATGATGTATATGCACGTCTACTATATATGCACATCTATTGTATATGTGCAACTTCCAAATATGCACCTATACAGAAGAAATTCACATATGCAAAATAAACGTATATACAAAAAAAATGTGCATATACAAAAGTTACGCATATACAGAAGTTGTGCATACATAAAAACAATCTGCAACCATATGCAAAAGTTGTGGATACATAAAAACAGTCTACAACTTCTGTAACACGCATATACGATAACCTCCATATATACACAACTTCTATATATGCACACATCTTTTGTATATGTACAACTTCCATATATGCGCTCATCTTCTGTATATGCACAACTTCCTTATATGCGCATATATGGTTCTCCTCCTCGTCCGCATCATCAACATGATGCCATTCCTTCCTTGCATGAACTAGGGCTTCTTCTTTCAACAGAAACATCACATCTAAGGTTTTACCTACAAGCCCTGGGTTTTCTCATTCAAGACTTCCAGTATTCTAGAATTTACAAATCCTCTTTTTATAATACTCCTTTTACAACTTTTGCAAGTCCAAAAGATGAAAATTTCGCATATAAAGAATATATGCGCATATACGGAAAATATGCACATATACGTAAGTTGGGCATATACGGAAGATATGCATATCTTCCGTATATGCGAAAATTCTATATATGTGAATATATTATGTATATGTGCATATCTTTTGTATATGTGCAACTTCTATATATGCACATATCTTCCATATGTGTGCAACTTTTGTATATGTGCATACACATATGTTGTGCATATACAGAAGTGCACAACTTTCGTAACATGCATATACTATAGTCTACATATATGCACAACTTCCGTATATGTGCATATCTTCAGTATATGCGTAACTTCTGTATATACACATATCTTCCGTATATGCACATCTACTGTATATGTGCAACTTCCAAATATGCACATATATAGAAGAATTTCACATATACAAAATAAACATATATACGAAAAATATGTGCATATAGAAAAGTTACGCATGTACAAAAGATATCCACATATTTTGCATCGCATATCTTTTGTATATGCACAACATTCATATATGTATATACGGATGTTGTGCATATACGAAAGTTATGTATGTACGTAGGTTGAATTTGTGCTCAACTATTTATATGTGTAACTTTTGTATATGCACACATATGGAAGTTGAAAATGTACGATAAATGCACATATACAGAAGTTGTGCATATATGGAGGATGCATATATAGATAATTTATGCGTAACTTCAGTCACTCTATATATGCAACCCCCATATATGTACAATTTTCGTATATGCGCAATTTCCGTATATGTGCAACTTCCATATATGTGCATATCTAATTATGGATATACGGAAGATATGAACATATACAAAAGATGTGCATATACAAAAGTTGCGCCTATATAGAGGTTGAAGTTGTGCAAAAATTTTGTATATGCACATATCTTCTGTATATGCGCAACTTCTCTATATATCTTCCATATATGCGCATAGATTCCATATATGTGCAACTTAAGTATATGCACATATACATAAGTTGTGCATACATAAAAATTGTATACAACCATATACAGAAGTCGTGCATACATAAAAATAGTCTGCAACTTCCGTAATACGCATATACGATAACCTCCATATATACACAACTTCCGTATATGCGCACATATTATGTATATGCACAACTTCCATATATGCGCATATATGGTTCTCCTCCTCGTCCTCATCGTCAACATGATGTCATTCCTTCCTTGCATGAACTAGGATTTCTTCTTTCACCAGAAACGTTAGATCTAAGGTTTTATCTACAAGCCCTAAGTTTTCACATCCAAGACCTCCACTCTTCTAGAATTTACAAATCCTACTTTCATAATACTCATTTTACACCTTTTGCAAGTCCAAAAAATGGAAGTTGTGCATATGAATAATATATGCATACGGAAAATATGCACATATACATAATTTAGACATATACGAAAGATGTGCATATCTTCCGTATTTGCGCAAATTTTGTATATGTGAATATATTATGTATATGTGAATATATTATGTATATGTGCATATCTTTTGTATATGTGAAACTCTTGTATATGGACATATCTTCCATATATGCACATACACATAAGTTGTGCACATACAAAAGTGCACAACTTTCGTAACATGCATATACGACAGTCTCCATATATGCACAACCTCTGTATATATGCATATCTTCTATATATGCGTAACTTCTGTATATATGCATATCTTCCATATATGAACATATACTGTATATGCACATCTATTATATATGCACAACATCCAAATATGCACATATACAGAAGAAATTCACATATACGAAATAAAAGTATACACGAAAAATATGTGCATATACAAAAGTTACGCATGTACGAAAGGTATGCACATCTTTTGCATCGCATATCTTTTGTATATGCACGACATTCATATATCTATATATGGAAGTTGTGCATATACAAAGGCTATGTATGTACGTAGATTGAAGTTGTGCACAACTATGTATATGTGTAACTTCTGTGTATGCATACCTATGGAAGTTGAACATGTATGGTAGATGCACATATACATAATTTGCGCATATATGAAAGATGTGTATATAGATAATTTAGAGATAACTTCAGTCACTGTATATATGTAACCTCCATATATGTATAATTTGCGTCTATGCACAATTTTTGTATATGTGCAACTTTCGTATATATGCATATATACAGGATATGCACATATACAAAAGATGTGCATATAAAGAAGTTGCCCCTATATAGAGGTTGAAGTTCTGCACAATTTCTGTATATGCACATATCTTCTGTGTATGCACAACTTCTCTATATATCTTCCATATATGTGAAACTTCCGTATATGCGCATAGCTTCCATATATGTGCAACTTCAATATATGCACATATACAAAAGTTTTACATGCATAAAAATAGTCTGCAACCATACACAGAAGTTGTGCATACATAGAAACAGTCTGCAACTTCTAGAATACGCATATATGATAACCTCCATAAATGCACAACTTCGGTATATGCACACATCTTCTATATATGCACAACTTCCGTATATGCTCACATATTCCATATATGTGTAACTTTTGTATATATCCATCTTTTGTATATGCACATATATTTCGTATATCAGTAACTTCATTATATGTGCACATTTTATGTATGTGTGCATCTATCGTATATGTGTAACTTCCATATATGCACATATACAAAATATATGCGCATATATGGAAGATGTGTTTGGAAATATTGTATTCATGTTTTATTGAAGACTTTAATATATAAGTGATGTCGGATTTTATACTTATGAATTCATGTGTTTATAATCTGTGAAGTTATTGAGGTAAATTATCTTCTCTCACGCCGTGGCAAGGTTCCACCATCGACCTCAACCAAGTTTTGTAATTGATTTCAATTAGATGGGAAGTGTGTATGTGGATTAGCATTAGAGAAACTGTACTTAGAATATTTATTTTGTAATTTTTAGATATTCGGTACTTAGAAAAGCGATTAAATAACATTTAAAATATTCTGTAGATCTGAGTGCTTTGTTCAGTTGGTGATTGGTTGTGAAAAGAGTAGATTTCCATTTTGAATTTCTTGAGTCTGTGAAAACATTTTCATATGAATTACTTGAATATGTAGGTTTACCTTTTGATATTAAGCATTTTTAAGTTTGAATGAGCATCTTCCAACTAGAACTGGATTTTTGAAGGTTGAGTTTTATACAGTTTTTGGATTCAAATCTCTGATCTGAACAAAATACTTTGCTATCTATGGGTCAGAGGTTCCAATAAGAGGTCTTTGTAGTTGATGTTCAAAATACTTTTGGTGAAGCCCAATCCACTGAGATGTTTTTCGATCTGAGTGTACCATGCTCGATGTGTTTGTTTGAGACCATACAAAGCTCTCGTGAGTCTACACACATGTTTCTTGGTCATATGTCTCAAATTCCTTTGGCTGCTCTATGTAAATTTCTTCCTCAACAACACCATTGATAAAGGCGATCTTCACATCCGTCTAATGGATCTTCTAGCCCATTTGCACATCCAATGTTAGAATGGTTTTGATGGAGGAATATCTTGCCATTGGGGAAAATTTTTCTTCATAGTCCACTCCCTTTACCTGAGAGAATCCTTTGGCCACAAATCTAGCCTTGTACATTTCGATGCTCCCATCAGCTGAATGCTTCACTGTAAAACCCTCCTCCCACATCCACCTAAGTTACCCTGCCATCCAAGGTAAACATGAGACGAGAGGCTACTATGAGTTTCGGTCTATTGGGTAAAGTTGGGGAGGGGGAAATTGCTAATGATTATTATTATTGTATAATGAAACTTACAATCTTTGTCTTCAAGTAGAGAGCTCGATGATACCATTTTACTTCTAAATCCCCCCATTAAGGGAAAACTACATTTGCAATCACCAATATTTGTTTGATCTCAAAAGATACTAGGTGAATAATAGAAATACTTGGTAACTCTCTTGATGCCAAATAAGTCTCTTGCTGTATAAAAAGGTATACAAATTAGAACTTGCCAATACTATAACATGATCATGTTGAGCACATTCCTAGAGTTTCTGAATCATTGGAGTTCCACAATCTGTGTCATAATTCCATAATATCTTATTGATTTGTTATTTAATAGTGATCCTCTTGTAGTAGGGAGCAAGTCCCTAAATTATATTCTCCTCCAAATCTTAATAATTTGTCCAATATTCTCATAATATTCCACAAAAATAAATAATATTAGGCACAAATATGCAATTATTCGTAAACCTTCCTGATGAATATATTAAAGTTAAAAATACATTATCAATTCAAAAAAAGAGGTTTTAATGTGCTGAAGGATGGTCATAGGCCTTAATTTGTGTTTAATTTAGAGGCATGGGCCTTAAGTTATGTCTAATATAGAGGCCCATCAGGTGGAGAGTCAAAGTCTCGATCTTAATTGCTAGTTTGTTTGGATGTATAAAATAAGTATTTACTTATGCTTCTTTATTTGAATAAAATGTTTGACATGTTATTGTATTGGTTACATGCTATGTTGTTGATAGGGACTATGGATTCATGTATGGAAGTGGGATGTTGATTCCTTGTATAAATTCATGAGGAGATGGTAAATCTCTATGTTTATTTCCCTGACTTGATGAATTTATTGGTTAGGATGTAATTATATTGATTTCATTAATCAGACTGTGTATGTGAGTTTTGTTTCATAGAAATAAATGCTTGATTATGTTGTGGTTGGGAAACTAGATTGATTTTCCTATGGGTCCGAGAAGTGCACTTAGATGAATGTTCTCTATGTATTTTTACCATAAAATTTAATGGTTGAGTTTATACTCATTCACATGGATTTTGAGAGCAAGGATTTTGTTTAATTCATCAAAGTGCAGTTGACGTATCCGAACATGTTGGTTCATGGTCTCCATGGCCATGATTCACTAGAAGAGAGGTGAAAGATCTTGTATCTTCATCCTCGATCTCATGAAGTTCAAGTTTAACAAGGTGGTAAAGTTGTGAAGTTTTCAGGTCTAGGCGATTTGAAAAGGAAACCGAAAAAGTTTCTAATTGTAGAAGACTTATAAAGACAAGTTAAATTCACCTGTGGGACCCACCGGATCAGGGTTAACACAAGTCAGTGGAAAAGGTTAAACTCAAGATGAGTTCGTGCCTGATCAAAAGGTGTGCAGGCCGAGTAGTAGGGCAGGACCGCTAGTCAGGAGTCGGACCAATCGAGGTACGACACTTAGTTAGCCCCGGAGATTTGGTTGGGTGGGACCTCCATGTTGGGGTTCAGGTCGGTCGACCAGCTCAAGGTTGGGGCCCTAGTTAGAGTTAAGTTTTGTGGATTTGTCGATTAGGTTGTCCTCCAACTACCTAGAGGGGCGTGTCTATGCACGTGGAGTTGTCCATGTTGGCATAAAAAACACGTAAGGCACCACACAGGTTGTTACCAGGTTGGCACGTGGGAAACTTTGATGTTGTGACAAGTTTATAATGTGCCTAACTTTGGTCATATCTTTCAATTCGTAAGTTGGATTGAGGAAACTTTTATATCGTTGGAAAGGTCTCAATGAGATGAACGCGGGTCTCAATCTACTATTTTAGAATATGCCATCTAAAACAAGGACTCTGGAGGACCATGTATTTATTGATTACTTGTTTATAAAATGTATCTGGGCAACTTGTCGAGCCTAATTAGGATTAATGATTGGTTAGCAATGGGGGAGCATGGAGGAAGCTTAGCATTCATGGTTTGACAACTGATACGTAAGAAGGTATAGGAATCTACTATTCTTAATTTTTTTGGGCGTTTGGTTAGCCTGTAATAAAGTAAATTTTTAAGATTCCTCTTCTTCCACTTAAAGAACTAATACTCACAGTCTAGAAATATCCTCCCTTCTCCCTCTCAAGGATAAGACTCCTGCCAGTTGACTTATCTCTCTTGATGACATTAACAAAACTCAGCCTTGGGCCTTTTCTAATGGGGCCTCTCAAGGTGAGTAAAATATATGTGATGGGAGTGTTATCTTTCACTTTTGTGGGACACATTTTTTCTCTATAAATATGGGTTTGGAAATAGGAAAAAATAATTTTGTTGAACTTATGACTATGAAACTACTCTTACTCTTTGCAAAAGAAAAAGGATGTGGATCCATATATATTTTTGGCGACTCAATGCTTGTCATTAACTAGGTAAAAGGGGCACATAGGTGACACAATGAACAACTTTTACCTCTTTGGAGGAAGTTCTCCATATCAAAGATACGTTTGATCATTTTAGTTGTTTCCATGTTTACCGGGAACATAACAAGTATATAGATACACTGTCTAAAGAAAGTATTCGACTAGATTTTGGGTAGTGGCACTTCATCGAAACAAGAGAAGAACACTACAAATTTTACCATTGATCATACATAGACGTTGACCAATTGTTTCCTCAATATGCTCGAGTCTAAAATCATTTTTGAAGGCTTTTATAGGCACATAGTTCTTAGTTTTTTGCGTAGTGTTTATATAGAACAATGATGTATTTTAAAAATAACACTGTCACTTGTAAAAAAAAAAATGTAAGTTTGGAAGCTTGTGGAAATCTCCCTAAGCGTAACTAGCTTAGAGCCATCTATATTGTTTGATAATCATATGTATATGAGAATGCGTACAATGATATGCATCTAAAAAATGTTATTTTATATCTTTTTAAAGTAAAATTACAAATTTTCACTGCGAGAAAAAAATCATAAACTTGTCAACATACTTAACATAAAAAATGTAGATATATCAATGATTACCAAGGATCTTGATATATCAATGTTTAAAAGATTATGACAATGTTTAAATAAAACTGAAAAAGTTAATTTGTTGAAACACTAATTTTGACATGTAAATGTTGAAATAATGGCATATCAACATTGTATTTTTAGCCCAAAGCTAATATGTAACCAATTAAAAATGCATGAGAAACATATTCATATTTATGTATTACCAACTATGGTAGTTTCTTCCCTAAATTATGCTCAACAAGGGATGGTGAATAGAGATACACAAGCCCCTAGAATGGAGACAAATTATGCTCTACGTTAACATCTACAGTGACATGTTTAGATAAAACAAACGTTGGTGATTGCAAACCCAATCGAGGCATTTAGATATTCAGAAATAGAAGGGAAATGATATCATTGACCTCCCTACCTAAATACAAAGATCGTGCGTTTTAGTATGGTTGAACTGTTGTTTCTAAATAGATAGGGAAAGTTGAACAAGAACACAATTTTAATAGAATAAAAGCAAATGGATGCCGAACTTATGTGGGTGAGCCCTAACAATGAAGGCTTCAATATAATACAATGCAAACCAAGAGATGTCTAACTAAATACTTAAAATAAATTCCAACTTGAAAATATTTGTCTACACTTGAAACTACTAACACAAGTTAACCAAATACTTGGAATGAACCTCCAAATTGACTCATACGTGTCTATGCTCCAAACTACTATTAGAAACAATGTTTCTAAAAGAGAAATAAAAGATATTAATTGTGCATTCAAATTTTCAAAACATAATCCATTACAAAATGATGGTTGTGAAGATTGGCACATCGAAAATACATCAAATCACTACCCTTTGCAAATGTTATTTTCATTAATAATTAAAAATATTTTATACAATATTATGACAATGCATCAGATCACTACCACTTGCAAATGGTATTTTTATTAATTAAAAAATTAAAAAATGTTTTATACAATATTATGACCACTACCAATATATAAACAATCTTAATCCAAACTTTTCTTCAACATCTTTTCACAATAATAATCATTGGCAATTTCCCTCTCCCCAACGTTATCCAAGAGTTCTAAACTCACATAGTCTACATAGTTACCCAATTGGAATTTATGTAATCTTTTTCACAATAATAATCATTGGCAATTTCCTTCTCCCCAACTTTATCCAATAGTTCTCAACTCACTTAGTCTACATAGTTATCCAATTAGAATTTATGTAAATATGTCTATATAACTTTGTTTTTATTAAAAAAAAAAAAAAAAAAAAAAAAAAATTATTAAAATTAAAAAACTAAAAAAAAAAATCTTATGTAACACTATTATGACAACCACTGACATATAAATAATCTTAATCCAAACTTTCTTACTATATAATTTCACATTAAAAACTTGTAATTTCCATTTTTTTCAAGTTAAATCAATAAATCTAAATTCATTCCCTCTAGATTATTATATTACATCTTTCTAAATAGTTTTTGATAATTAACTATTAAAATTTTAAATTTAACTTCTTTTTTTTTAATATTTGACAAATTTATAACAAATGAGATTTTTTATTTACCTCTCTGCTGAAATTTATATGCAATCATGCTCATTGAATCCCTCTTAGTAGTTTGATTTTCATTCTTATATGTTTCAACTCTAAAATGGAAATGTGATTGGTATTTGAACTTTTTATCGGATGGTATTTAAATTTTTTTAAATACTATAATATTTTAATTCTGGTCAGTTTCTTTATTACTAGTTTGATTTCATTTTTACAAGTTTGAACTTGTAGAGGTTTAGATGTAATTTTGAGTTTATATTTTTTTGGATTTATTGGGAGGAATTGTTCGAATAGTCCAAAGTGACAGCAATCTAGCCAAAAAAAAATTACAGTAGCAGTGTTTGAATCATGTTTTTTGATGGTGGAAATGGGTTCAACACCATCAAAATTAGCAATATTTGAATCATGTTTTTGATGGTGGAAATGGATTCAGCACCATCAAAAACTTTTGGAGCACTCAAAATCTTGAAGTTTGATACCTAAAAATTCCTACCAAATTCTATCAAAATCTTACCAAAACTTCTATAATTTTCAGAGCAAATTTACAAATTATTTAAATTAAAACCTTTCCATAAAAACAATCAAAATTTTCTTAAATTATTAAACCTTCAAAATTATTTTATTATCATCTGAATTTCAAATTAGAGTAATATTTTATTATCATCTAAATTTTAATTTAGATAAATGAATTGAATTATTGATCATTATCTTCACAGTCATTTGTCTATCACCATATAATTAGTCTTCAAAATTAAATTATCAATTTACGAATTAAGGCAAAATGTGTTATATGAAATCAGTGAAAATTCCCTGGCAAGTACTATGACATTATTTCATCGGAGCAAGAACTATGAAGTTGTGTTAGGTTTAATTTAGAAAAAATATTTAATAGTGATAAATATAATATAAATAAAAATTAAGATGTTTATAGAAGATAAATATTAAATTGATAAAATAAAAAAAAAAAAAAAAATTATAAATAAAGAATGATTTGTAGTATAATATTGAATTATAAAATTATAATTCAAATGATGTTTAAAAATTTGAATATAATTTTAATAATAAAAAATTGAGATAAATTAAACAAAAATTCTCTCCCGTAAAAATTGATTACTAAAATATTTATAATATTATTTTTCCAAATTTAAGCCTAACCTATACCTTTTAGAAACAAAATTTAAAATATTTCTAATATCATTTATCAAATGTACATTTATATATCATTGATCATATTTACAATTTCAAACAAAAATATCTCAAGTTTCTACTTCTAACAATTAAGTACTCCCTAAAAAACACAACAATATTCATTAAGTTAACTTTCCATCGGGTTTCTACCATATTTACAATTTGAAACAAAAATATTTGAAGTTTCTACTTCTAACAAGTAAGTACTCCCTAAAAAAACACAACAATATTCATTAAGTTGACTTTCCATCCGATTTCTAACTATACTTCTAAATTCTGGGATGATGATTTTTTTGAGTAAGGCGGCCACCCTGCAATGGATTTTCATACCAATTTGTTATAGAACAAATTACAGTAGTTTTTAGTGTGATTTTTTGGAGGTTTTTTTGGTGGGTTTTTTGGTCAAATTTTTCTAAAATCCGGCAGCAATTTATTGAAATCGCAAGTTTGATAGGTAATTTTTGCACAATCAAAGCGTCCTACTAGTTTTTCAGGGTGCTGAATCCAAATATGTGTTAGATTTACTTTGTGGTTTTCCTAATTACTTTAAACCTTAACCAAGATCTACTCCTTTGTAAGAAATTGAAAATAAAGCACAGCGGAACTTACTTGAGTTCTTGGCTCTTGAATCCTTCCAAGAGCTTGCAATCCTTTTCTCTGGCAATCCTTGATAGAGTATCAAGTCTTCAATGGAGCAGACTAATTTTTCTGAGTGATTGCAAACCTTGGAGACTCAGCCCTTTTATAGCAGTCCCAATCCTATGGCAGCCGAAATTTGGCTGTCAATTGACAGCTAAATTTCAGCCCCAATCCTAGGGCAACCGATATTTGGCTGTCCATATTTATTACTGCTATTATTTCAATCAATTATAATCGGTCCATTAACAATTATAATTAATTAACATTATTCTATATGTATTTGTATCCAAATCCTTATTTAAATACGTTTAATGCCATAACTTAATTAATCACATTATTTGGCATATTTAATCATTACATAAATGTAATCTTGCTGACAGTATTTGATATCATAATCATAATGCACGCATGTCCAACCTAAATTATTGTAATTAGACGTCTCTAAATCCAACAAGAAGCTCTGCGCATTTTGTAGGATATAGAGCAACCTATTGAATTATAAGATTTAGATCAATCTATTATGGACATGTGTGTTGAGAAGAAGGCTTTGGTAGAGGGAAAATTAATGCATGCCCATATATTCCAGTGGGGATTCATGGCGGACATATTTTTGGCAAGTACCCTTATCAACATATATTCCAAAAGCAGTTGCACTTTGGCAGAATCCCGAAGAGTTTTCGACCAATTGCCAGAACGAGATGCGGTCTCATGGATTTTCATTATCATAGCTTATTCTAAGCAAGGACTTTGTGAAGAGGCAAAGAAACCTTCTTTTCCAAATGAAATGATTGGGTTTTCAGCCCAACGAGTACGCCTTTGTGAACAGTCTACCAACATCCTGGGACTCGGGGGTTGTGGAGGAGATCCATGGACAAATAGTTGTTTGTGGATTTGAACAAAACGTCATCCTGAGGAATATCCTTGTGAAGATGTATACAAAATGTAGGAGCATCGAGAATTTCACGCTATGCGTTTGACAAAATGCCTCAACCAGACGTGGTCTCCTGGATGATGTTGGTTGTGATGAGATTAAGCTATGATCCTGGTTGGAAAAATATCAAATCCCTTATGCAAATGTTCTGGGTGAAGGAGCCACACTTCTCAATTTTGAGAGAGCTTATTTTTATGCCTAGGAAACCAGACAAATGATTCATTCGCCTACAGGTGATCATGGATTCCTATTCTGGAAAATGGACTTAATGTAATTATCCCGTGGCACTACTTTTATCTGCTGCGTCATTTTATGCAGTTGAATTTGGAGTATAAAAAACTTGAGTGCCTTTATTTGAGTTTTAATTAGTTATCTTAAGCAATATCTCCTAATATTAAAGAGCTAAGAGGCCTGTGAGATCTAATATTGGGAAGTAATTCATTATCGGGAATGTAATTCAAGAGTTAGGTTCCCTGGCTTGATTAAGAGTGCTAAACATGATCGTTAATTCTTTCAGTGGAAAAATTCCTATGGAGTTAGGCAATATCTGACTTTGATTACCAGGATGTTGGAGGTAACAGTCTATTAGGAACCATACCAACACATTTGGGTAACCAGTCAAAGTTATCAATGCTTGACCTTAGGAATGGGTTTTTGTCTAGAAATCTCCCTCCCGAGCTTGGTAAACTCATAAATTTGTAATATTTAAAGGTATCAAATAACTCGCTTTCAGGAAACATCCCTTCATATATTAGAGACATGGTGAACTTGGTAGACCTCACCCTACGAATCAACAAGTTTTTTGGCCCTTTGCCTATAGAAATTGGCAATCTTGTTAATTTGGTAAATCTTTATTAGCCTTCGTGCGTGCTAAGAGGACCGATTCATGAAGAGATTGGCAATATGAGAAGCTTAGAAAAATTAGACCTGTCAAACAATCCTCTGCGCTCTCCCATCCCAAATTCCATTGGAAAGTTGCATAACCTTACAATTCTGGATCTTGTGAATGTTGAATTGAATGGTTCAACCCCATCAACACTTGGTAAATGTAAATATTGAATCATTGTGGTGTTAACTTTCAATTCTCTCACAGGTTCGCTTCTTGATACTCTTGCAGATCACTCCCTTATTTCATTCTCCACAAAAAAAAATAAAAAATAAAATCATCTGATTGGAATCATACCTTCTTGGTAGGGAAGGTGGTGGAAATTCTCCTGAAAAAAAAAGGTGGTGGAAATTTGATTACATTCTACTTGCTTCAAATCATTTTAGTTGCCACATTCCTTCAGAGCTTGAGAATTGTTCCTCAGAATCATTTGAGTCTAAGCAAAAATCAATTGACAGGCTATATTCCTCTTGAGCTATACAATGCAAAGTTTCTTAGTGAGATTGAATTGGAGAATAACATGCTTCTGAGTACTATTGTGAATACATTTCTCAATTGCAAAAAGTTGACCCAGTTGATCTTGAATCATAACCAGATTACTGGAAGGATTATTGAATCATCTAAACCAATTTGAGATGATTATTTTGTGTTGCCTCTCTCTGCATGCTTATGCTCGTACATGACTGATGTTTATCTTTATCTACAATAAACACAAACAGGGTATGAAACAAAACAGGGAACCTTTTAAACATGAGGTCAAATTACCTAAACTAGCATTATCAACTAATCCCATTTCTTTATTGACATGCACTTTTCCTACCCCTATCTTTGAATTTGAATGCCCTTCACATGTTTGATATTTTGACATTCTGATAAGGTGAGTTGGTTTTGTTTATAGAGATTGAAGTTCTTGGATTGGAGAAGGACTTTCATATGCAACCCGTACAGGATCGTGTGGTTTTTGTTTGTATTTATTTTAAGTACATTTGCTTCAAACATGGATGGAGAAGCTCTTCTAGCGTTCAGAAATGGCCTAGATGACCCAAAAGGCATTGGTGACTGGAATACCAATTCTTATCCTTGTTAGTGGAAAGGAGTGGAGTGAAATGGAACTATTTCGGTCTATGTCTCACTCCCGAATATAGGATTATGAGGCAAAATCTCTTCACAACTTGGGTTCCTTGTGTATTTGGAAATACTAAACCTCACAAGAAACCTCGTTTATGGTCCCATTCCACTTCAAATATGAAGTTTTAAAAAAACTTAAGTGCCTGGATTTGAGTTGTAATAAGTTATCTAGAGTAATCTTTCCTAATACTAAAGAGCTAAGAGACCTGGAAGATCTGGTATTGGGCAATAATACATTATTTTGAAATGTAATTCAACAGTTAGATTCGCTGACTAGCTTGAGTGCTACACACGAACATTATTTATTTCAACGGAAATTTATCTTTGTCACTTGGAGTACCTGGATGTTGGAAGTCATAGTCTTTCAGGCACCATACCGACACATTTGGGTAACCTGTCAAAGTTGTTAGTGCTTGAACTTAGGAATGATTTTTCGTCTGGAAATCTTCCTCCTGAGCTTGGTAAGCTCATAAATTTGCAATATTTAGATCTATCAAATAACTCTCTTTCAGGAAACATCCCTCCATATTTTGGAGTCGTGGTGAACTTGGTATACCTCAACCTAGGAATCAACAAGTTTTTTGGCCCTTTTCTTGCATAAATTGGCAATCTTATCAATTTGGTAAATATTTATTCACCTTCGTGCATGCTAAGAGGATCGATTCCTAAAGATTGGAAATCTGAAAGTCTTAGAAAAAATAGACCTATTAAACATTCCTATGCACTCTCCCATCCCAGATTCCATTGGAAGCCTGCAAAACCTTACAATTTTGATTTTTAAATCAAATTTGCATACGCTTATGGTTGTAGCATGCATTACATGCACCCTTAGGTTGAGTGCATTGGCCACCTTATTCTCCTTACCTTTTATGAGCTTAATTTCTATTGGGTTGTGTTATATTCTTTCCACGTAGTTAACAGGGGGTTTGAAGGGCACCCGTAACCCCACTTTATGGGGTCCCTATGTTAGGTTGGGTGGACCCACCTATGGTTTTGTGCATGATTTTCGCACATGTTTTTGGACGCGATGGTTTACAGTCCATGGTATTGGATGCTTCGGCATGTATAAATATGTATTATAACATTAAAAGGAACATAATGAAAAATCAAGCTTGTAGTCCCGGTTTTGGGATCCAGGGGAAAATCTCTGTGTATATGTGTTTTATGTGTTATGCTCCCGCATTGTTTATTTTCTGTGTTTTAGAATTCGTATGCAGATAATTTCAATATGGGGTTAAAACCTACATTTGGTATCAGAGTTGTTTTTGGCTTCAAGGGGATGCCTTTGTTGCTAAGGGGTTTCGCTCGGGCCTGTGGTAGACCTTGTTCAGTGGGAGATCTGTGAGATTGATTTTGGTGTGGAAAGAAGATGGTGAGTAGTGGAAAGATAGAGATCAATAAATTTAATGGTCAGAGTTTTGAGTTGTGGAAACTCAAGATGGAGGATTTGTTGGTGGATAAAGATCAGTGGATCATGGTAGATCTAGGTACTAAACCAACAGAAATGTCCGATGAAGAATGGAAGAAGTTGGATCGAAAGGCAAAGAGCACAATACGATTGTGTGTCTCAGATTCAGTATTCCTGAATGTATCAGGGGAAGCTACGACGAAGGCTTTGTGGGACAAGTTAGGGACTTTGTACCAATCTAAGTCTCTGGTGAATAAACTGTTCCTGTGGAAAAAGTTGTATAACCTGAGGATGAAAGATGGAGACTCGGTGAGCATCTGAATGCATTTAATATTGTGATAAGTCAATTAGCATTTGTTGATATTAAAATTTCAGATGAAGATAAGTGTATCAGTTTGTTGTGTTCTCTACCAGATTCATGGGATAGTCTGGTATTGCAATAGGTAGCAATGCAATTGCCTTGCAATTTGATGAAATAGTCTCATCCTTGCTGACGGAGGAGATTAGATGGAAAAATATGGAGAGCCAGAATGATGATTCTTTGTCTGTATGAGGATAGTCCCAAAAAAGAAACAAAAATAAGTCATTGAGTGGGAGATCTAAATCTAGAGGGAGATTTAAATCTCCAGGAAAACTTGTAAAGCTGGTGTGCTGGAAATGCGGAAAGGAAGGGCACTACAAAAGGGACTGTAAATCTAAAGCTCTTGATAAAGGAAAGGGATCTGATGATGATCCTTCTGCAGAGATAAAAACCACCTCAGATGAAGGTAGGGATGTGTACTTGGCTTCTTCAAGTACACATGTAGATCATGAGGCATGGTTGATTGACTCAGGTGCATC
>APFE031609692.1:4604-33446 GCA_000404065.3 Pinus taeda
ATCATGACTAATTACGACTTCCCTTTGACCGACTACATAGATTTTATAGCCTTTAGTATTTTCACCATAGCCCATGAAAATTCCCTTCTTTCCAGATGCACCCAATTTATTTCTTTTCTCTTTCGGCACATGAATATATACAGGTCTTCCAAAAATTCTAAAATGAGAAACATCAGGTTTCTTACTGGTGAACTTTTCTTTAGGAGTCTTTGAACCTAATGCTTGATGAGGGCATTGATTTGTACATATATGACAGTGTTTGTAGTTTCAGCCCATAGAAACTTCGGAAGTCTTTGATCATGTAACATGGCCCGGACAGCTTCCATCATCGTGTGGTTCTTCCTTCCTGCCACACCATTCTGCTTGGGAGTATGTGGTGTAGTAGTCTCCCTCTTAATGCCAGCCTCAAATATGCCTGAGTGAACCAACTGTAATACATCGGAGGTCTTCCTTTGGCTTGAGGGGAATGGTCCCCTTTTGAGCTTTCCTTCGAAACATACCAGACATACACCTTCTTCCTCTACTCAGAATTCGGGCATCCCTGTCACCATTTGTCTTACACCGAGTATAGATTTATAATGAAGGGGGGTAAACCTCTAATGCCAAAGTTCGAACTGAAGACATGTGTCATAAGGCATGACACCTAGCATTCCATTGACCTGATATAATGAATCAACACTAAACCCAAGAGTAAAGGCATCTTTAACATTATTTTTCCATATACATACCTTGCCATTGCTGAAGGTTACCTTGTAGCCTTTGTCTTCCATTGTCGAGATGGACACTATATCAAGAACACTCGGTAACAGAGGATACAACTATATCAAGTTGTCAAAGAAGGCCAACTCCTTTACCAAGGCAAATGGCTCACCAGGGACCAAGTTCAATAGAAGTTTCCTCATCTCATGGAGGAACTCAATGAAATGGGGACCATTGCTTCCTAAGAGGGGAGGATTGATCTAGGTGGATATTGGTGGCCACTCCCCTATTCCACTTGGACCCTCGCCATTATTTATTTCAGTTTTTTTAGTTTCCTTAATTGTAGTACAATTTACTATTTTTGACAGTTTTTCGGGTCTTGAACTTCCAGAGCCATTTTGAGGCCCTAAAAGATGTTATTTTGGTAAATGGAAATTGCATTGGTAGTTGTAGTCCTTAGAGAGATATTTCCAATGAGGTATCATACACATCAAATATAAATAATATGACCAAGTTACGACCCTGGGAAGTTGGCTGCCCAACTAACCCCAATAGGGCCCATAAACTCTTGTTGTTACATCTCCTCAAGTTAGGGTTTTGGTTGTTTAGGGTTTTCTCTTATTCTTCAATAATACAAATGCCCTTGAGCCTCATTGTAACTTAGTTGAGAGGCATGTAGCCACCACATCTCTTCTCAGAGATAAGCTATCATCGCCCGAGCTATCTTATTTCCATTATGTTTGTAAGCTTATTTCAATATTTTTCTATTAATGAAATGAGGTGTTTTTCTACTGCATCTCTGTGTTTATGATTATATATGTAAGTTGTTGCATTCCTATTTGAGTTTGGATCACCTATTTTAAGAATGTCCTTCATGGATTATCCAAAACCAACATAAAATCTATAATTGAGATATTTTTTGGTCTTTTGGAGCTTGTAGTACATGTGAAGGTCATGAGGTAGATATATGGAAAGCACCTCTCAACTTGCACTTCTGAAAACCATGTCTTGAGGGTCAATGTGCTGTAGTATCCATATTATGGTATATGCACATGGTATAAATGGATAATGGTAAGCAATTATATGGAATATGGACCTCTTAATATTGACATATACTTCCTTGTACTCTAGATCTTGCGGGATTTCTTTCTTAGCAAAAGCCTTAAATATCTTCTGCCATGTCAAGGTAGTGGGCTTATCTATGAATCATGTTGTGTTCATCAAGTTTTGTGCTTTGGATTTTAGACTATCCACAACACCCTCAATATTGCTTTCAACTATGTCTCTTACATGACCTTTCCTTATGATCATAAGCATGTTGTCGGTGGAGCATGACAAACTAATGCACTAGAGATTTGTGTTACCTGGAAGCTAAAGATCATTCATGACAACATATACAATAATAGTCTCACAAAATCCCTACTTTATCTTGTTCAATTTTTACAAAATACAAACTATGGAGAAACAACACGATAGGTTTGGGTGCAAGCGTAGAGGTTAGAGACATGTTTCTTAGACTAAGCACTTAAAGCGTGCAACATGGTAGCTCTGGGAGAGAGCTTGTGTGTTGGGTGCATGACACATTTATTAGGGAGAGTGGTTAACATATATGTTGGCCATGAGTGCACAATGTGCTATCAATGGTGAGATCCTATGTGATTATTGCATGGCACATTGTCAAGAGGTAATGGTCAACTGGATGGGGCATTGGGAGCATGCATTGCGCTAAAGGAGCAAGGGCACAAGTTGGGGCGATGCAAGTGCATGGAATAAGGATAGTGGATTTGAAACTAGGACCAGTAGGTGTGTGGTGTGATAGGTTAATGTAGGGTTAAGAATGGTGTGAGTGCATTTTCGAGGAGGGGAGGCATAAGTAGCGATGCATCTTAAGGGCCTACAAGGAGCTACAAATATGACAGAAGATGCATCGCTACAAAAGCGCTTGGAGGAATTGCATAAGTATCTTTATTGGCTGAAACTTTGTCAGGATGTTGGGAAGTACATTAGATCTTGCATTGCCTACGACATTACCAAACCAACCATCAAGAATCAAGGCCTGTATACTCCTTTACCTACTCCTAGTCGGCCTTGGGAATTTGTCTCCATGGATTATATATCGGGCCTTCCTTCTACTAAGCACGAAAATGATTGCATTTTCATGGTCGTCAATAGATTCTTTAAGATGACCATCATGGCAGCCTGCGAGAAGAGTATCACAGTAGAGGCCACTGCTAAGCTCTTCTTTGAGCAAGTGTGGGTACACTTTGGGATCCCACAGTCCATTATCTCAGATGGAGACAATAGATTCCTGAGTGCATTTTGGTCAAGTCTCTGGTCGATGCTGGATACAAAACTTATTAAGTCTAGGACTTTCCATCCCCAAACTAATGGCCAAACAGAGGTTGTCAAGATGATCGTACACATTCTACGCATGTACAACTCGAAGAATGCACGGACATTAGATGAAAGTATCCCCTATGTCCAACACATCTACAATAGAGCTCTCCACAACTCAACAGGCCACAACCCCTTTTAGGCAGGGTTTGGATTTCAACCATTATGCCCCATGGATGTGGGAATACCATTTGCAGCCACTCAGGTAGATTTGGCTCACTTGCAATCCAAAGCTGAAAGGGCTAACAACTTCATTGAGTGCATTCAGCACATCTGCCAACATGTCCATGATATAATGGACAAAGCTAATTCTAAGTACAAGCAATGCCATGATCAACATCAAGTGTCGCACAAGTTCCAGGTGGGCGACAAAGTTTGGCTACATTTGTAGAAGGAGCACCTTGTTAGACCCCACCGCAAGCTTTGCTCGCTCTGATATGGGCCATAAACCATCACCAAGGCTTTCAGTGACAATGCCTTTGAGATCAGCATCCCACCTTTCCTTGGTCTGCACCTAGTGTTCAATGTAGATTGCCTTTGGCCATACTGTCCACCATTGTTGGACACATCTGACATTGCAGAACAACTCACAACAACAGATCTCAACCCGGACTACATGGAACATGAAACAACTGACCAAATCATGGACACATAGATCACGAACACTCGGCAAGAGAGGATACAACTATATCAAGTTGTCAAAGAAGGCCAACTCCTTCACCAAGGCAAATGGCTCACCAGGGACCAAGTTCAATAGAAGTTTCCTCATCTCATAGAGGAACTCAATGAAATGGGGACCATTGCTTCCTAAGAGGGGAGGATTGATCCAGGTGGATATTGGTGGCCACTCCCCCATTCCACTTGGACCCTCGCCATTATTTATTTCAATTTTTTTAGTTTCCTTAATTGTATTACAATTTACTATTTTTGACAGTTTTTCGGGTCTTGAACTTCCAGAGCCATTTTGAGGCCCTAAAAGATGTTATTTTGGTAAATGGAAATTGCATTGGTAGCTGTAGTCCTCGGGGAGATATTTCCAATGAGGTATCATACACATCAAATATAGATAATATGACCAAGTTACGACCCTGGGAAGTTGGCTGCCCAACTAACCCCAATAGGGCCCATAAACTCTTGTTGTTACATCTCCTCAAGTTAGGGTTTTGGTTGTTTAGGGTTTTCTCTTATTCTTCAATAATACAAATGCCCTTGAGCCTCATTGTAACTCAGTTGAGAGGCATCTAGCCACCACATCTCTTCTCAGAGATAAGCTATCATCGCCCGAGCTATCTTATTTCCATTCTGTTTGTAAGCATATTTCAGTATTTTTCTATTAATGAAATGAGGTGTTTTTCTATTGCATCTCTGTGTTTATGATTATATATGTAAGTTGTTGCATTCCTATTTGAGTTTGGATCACATATTTTAAGAATGTCCTTCATGGATTATCCAAAACCAACATAAAATCTATAATTGAGATATTTTTTGGGCTTTTGGAGCTTGTAGTAGTGAAGGTCATGAGGCAGATATATGGCAAGCACCTCTCAACTTGCACTTCTGAAAACCATGTCTTGAGGGTCAATGTGCTGTAGTATCCATATTATGGTATATGCACATGGTATAAATGGATAATGGTAAGCAATTATTTGGAATATGGACCTCTTAATATTGACATATACTTCCATGTACTCTAGATCTTGCGGGATTTCTTTCTTAGCAAAATCCTTAAATATCTTCTGCCATGTCAAGGTAGTGGACTTATCTATGAAGCATGTTGTGTTCATCAAGATTTGTGCTTTGGATTTTAGACTATCCACAACACCCTCAATATTGCTTTCAACTATGTCTCTTACATGACCTTTCCTTATGATCATAAGCATGTTGTCGGTGGAGCATGACAAACTAATGCACTAGAGATTTGTGTTACCTGGAAGCTAAAGATCATTCATGACAGCATATACAATAATAGTCTCACAAAATCCCTACTTTATCTTGTTCAATTTTTACAAAATACAAACTATGGAGAAACAACACGATAGGTTTGGGTGCAAGCGTAGAGGTTAGAGACATGTTTCTTAGACTAAGCACTTAAAGCGTGCAACATGGTAGCTTTGGGAGAGAGCTTGTGTGTTGGGTGCATGACACATTTATTAGGGAGAGTGGTTAACATATATGTTGGCCATGAGTGCACAATGTGCTATCAATGGTGAGATCCTATGTGATTATTGCATGGCACATTGTCAAGAGGTAATGGTCAACTAGATGGGGCATTGGGAGCATGCATTGCGCTAAAGGAGCAAGGGCACAAGTTGGGGGGATGCAAGTGCATGGAATAAGGATAGTGGATTTGAAACTAGGACCAGTAGGTGTGTGGTGTGATAGGTTAATGCAGGGTTAAAAATGGTGTGAGCGCATTTTCGAGGAGGTTGGAAACATCCAAATACTCAAATATACATGCAGGAAGTGTAAGTAACGATCAAAACAATAATGAGATCTATAAGTCTAGACAAAATTAAGACATAAAGGAGCGTCATAAGTCAAGAAATAATAATCTTCAATGGCAGGTGATCCTCTCCCTCTTGAACCAACCTTTAAGATCCATCACTATCCTTTTTCCATATAACATGTTTCCTTCAATCAACTTTATCAACAACCAAGCCTACTAGAGACTATCCCATCTAGGGCTTCATCAAATATGTTACAAGTGCTTGAACATCTTCATATTGGCCATGGAAGGTTTCATATCTCAACTATTTTCCATAAACCGGGGTTTCTCTCAAACCCTAACCTCATAATATCCATCAAACCCTAATACATAAATTGCCTAAGGTTTTCTTCAAACCCTAGAATTCTTTTAGGTCTCCTCCTTCTTGTCTTTCTTCCATCAAAGGTGTCTCCATGGGGGTGATCTCCATGACTTTTCTTCAGCCCATCTATGATACTGTGTTATTTTTTCATAGGGCTATATTGTTCTTTTCTTTGATAATTTCATTTCTTATATAATGGATTAAGTTCACCCCATAACATCATAACATTATTCATATTTACATAATTATTCAACAACATATGCAACTATGTAGAAAGAAAAATATCATAATCATAAATGGAACGGAACATACAGGAACAAAAGAAGAAAATCATTCACACATAGAGACACCGGGATTGGTTAGAGACTAGGGAAAAATCCACTATGGTGAAAACCTTTTCAAATTATTCTTCTTAATAGATCATCATCAAATAATTCAACAAAAGAGAGTACAATGATCCATATGTTCATCTATGAAACTAACCAAAAAAACAAATACAACTTCCATGAAATGAACCCAACAAGGTATATACTCAAAACCCTCATTCTAAAGTCTGTAATGAACTGTCATTGTCTACAGTCAACAACCGAACCCTGCAATCACTAAGAGAAATCTACCGAAGATTGATATTTCAACTTTTAGTTCCCAATCACACGAAGGAGAAGCTATGTGACCGAATATGGTTGCCCAGTTTCCCCCTTAAACCTGGTAAGCGAGCGACTCAGGTCATATATGGACTTTGGATGTGACTGGAAGTCTCCATTCACATGCATGAGCGTCTTAGAGAGTGACTATAGTCAGGATCCTTCTTCGTTGTGCCTATGACTATGCCCAAAACCCTAGATCTGAAATGCGAGCTTCAGACTCTGCAATTTCACCTCAGAGCGAACCTGATCCTCTGTGGATGAACCAAAAATAAGATAGAAGAGTGTCTCATCATTGTGTCTAAATGAGGTAGAGGTCACTAGAATTTATAGCCTTTCAAGGTGGTCCACTTTACTTTAGGGATGACCTTATCAAATATGCTCATGTGGGATTTTATTCATAAGTGTACTTTCCCTTATCTGATTTGAGTGATCTTTAGGTTGATTTTGGTCCTCTGAAAAAGAGGATTTCAATGCAATAATTATATCCTTAAATGGAGTTGTCAAAAGTGTAATTTGACCGTAGTTGCATATTTTTAACGCATGTAGGTTTTGGCAGAGAGTATGGTGAAGAAGAAGGCACAAGACTAGCTGAAGTTCTTATGGGCTGTGGGATAAGTCCAAATCTGAAAATGGTGATGGAGGCAATAATGGAGGCCCAAGAACCTCACTCTTATTAAACTAATCATCTTTGTTTATGTGCAGATCAGAAAGAGGGGTAGTCATCACAAGCTATCATACAAGATAAGAAGACTGTAAGAGAAAACATCAGGGAGGCGGTTGAGGATTGTAACCAACAGATTGAAGGAGGAGCATATAAGCCAACATTAACTTTTGCAGAGAGTGGGAAACCCTTTTAAGTTGTCATAAGAACCGTGGATGAAGCAAAGAGCCAAAAATCTATTATAGAGGAAGGACATGAGGCACCATTTTCTCATAATTATCAAAAACATGGGAAGATTACTCAAAAGGAGAATAAGAATAAGAAGGAATCTATAAGGGGAAGTGAAGACATATAACAAAATTGTGGAAGCACCTGCAATAGAGGGATGGCATAATTCAAATAATTTTTCGTCAAAGTATGAAGAGGATTTAAATTTTTTAGAGAATTGGTTGGATAATCCTAGGAATGGAGAAGATTGCCCTGATGATATAGTCAAGGAATGTGCGGAGAAGGGAACTGAAAATTTTGAGGTAATGCCTTTTCCTTATAAAAATAAACTTTTTTTGTGGTGAAAAATGAAGCGAGAAAGTCTCAATTTGATTTTTCCTTGGCCAAAATGAGAAAAGTCAAATATCCACATCAACAAACAACTTGCATGCAGTTAACTTATGTGATGTTTAAAATGCAACAAGATGATGGAGCTTAGTGAAAAGAAGTCGCCTTCACTAAGTGGGCCTGCAGGCTATTTTTGGTGCAAAGTCTATTTTTAGACTATGTCTATTTTTAGACATATGGATCATGGTCTATGAGTTGGAGGATGCTATTTGTGGATGATTGGTCATGTTGGTAAAAATAGATGGACCTCTATTTTTAGACATATGGGCGGAATCTATTTTTAGACTGCCAGTCTAAATATAGAACAGTCGAATATTATTAGCTCTTAATATTATTTGGACTATAAACATTATCTTATCCTCTTGCAGCACTTCAGTTCGAGCTAACGGATGTGCAACATGAAACTGCCAGAAGGAAATATGCTTTTCTATGGGTTGTTGAGCTATTGCATGATGGACTTCAGTTAGAACCCAAGTGATTGAGTTTGGTGGAGTTGATTGAAGGAGTTGATGGAGTTGTGTTCAGTTTGACTTAGTTGAACTAGTTGTATTTAGTATAAGACAATACACTGGTGATAGAGTGGTGTGAATTAATTATTAATTAATTCACTAATTATTAACTCATAAATCAACTAAAGAATACATCAGTTAACTCAGTGCATGGACAATTCAGTGGAGACAAGTGTTAGAGGTGGGTGAAAGGGCGAGTCTACTATCAGTTGTGACTATAGCTATGCATGAGATTTGCACAATCAATGGATTGAGATTTCCAATGAGGATTGCGCAGTACAAGCCAAGGGAATATGAGTTTGGATCAGACATTCGGTTCTATTCTCAACAGGGATTGCGCAGTGGAGGCAGGCAAACAGCGAAGGAGATTTGAACCTGTGACTTGTTCAGATCTGAGCTGGTTTGTGTGTAACAGGTGGAGATAGTACTGAGTACTTGCGAGGAGTATTGTACTACGTATTGTTACATGTTCTCTATCATTATAATATATAGATAGTTGGGGGTTTTCAGCTGTATCCTTTCCCCGGTACATACTGTGTTGATATGTGTGATTGATGTTTCAATGTGTGCATGCGATTGTTTCTTAATTCCGCAAAATTGATGATCAACATAGAGGAGGTTATGTATTATGCATGATTCCGAAAATAGTGTATAATTAGGATAATCTCTATGAATAAGTGTCATATTATTCAAAATTTCTACATGTGACATGGCTCTTATCACTTAATTAGCTCAGTAAATTCGAGTTAATGAGTTGCAGTTTAGTTTTCATGTGTTGATTGCTAATTTATAGCAATCCAATTCAATTAGTTTCAGTTGTACTCAGTTAAACTAGTTCCAATAGTCAATAGAACTAGTGCATGGTCAGTTTAGTAGTGAGACAATAGTCTAACTCAAATATCATCCAGTTAATTGATGCATGCAACTAAATTAGCTCATGCATGCAGAGATTTCGAGTTCCGCAGTTATGGTGGACATTACAAGGCAGTGTACAATTAATTATATACTAGATTGAATACATAGTTTATTGTATTGGTCAGGTGATCAACCCTGAGGAATTGTGCAAGCATTTTTGATTAAATTCCTAAACAATAGGGGCCTATTTCCTCAGGAATTACGTAAGGAAATAGGGGCTCACGCAGAGGCAAAAATTGACTAAGTCTGGGTCAAAGCATCTCAGTGAGAAGAGAGATATGTTATTCACTTACAGGTTGTGCTCAATTGAGCAAAGCAATTGTAACACATCCCTATTCATCATATAAATGCAAGCATGCAAAGGGGTTTTAATCATATTGCTTTCCCTTGGAAAAATATTGTGTGCATGTGTGTTATTTCTCATTGCATGTTTGTGATTGATGTTCTAAATTGTGAATTGAATTCTGTAGAGCAATAGAGTAGGTTTGTGTCTTGTGATTTTGATTAAAATTTCATTGGCAGTTGCAAATCTACATCATAATTTCTACATGGTATCAGAGTTGGATTCAGATTAGAGCAGGAATTTCGAAGTTGTTTCTTAGGAGGATTGATTTTTCAGTTCAGTGTAGTGGTATCTTTATAGAGTTGGGAAGATGACCTTCAATGGGATGAGACTAGAGTATGCCTCGAAAGGAAGCTCTAATTTCATTGCATGGAAGGATCACATGGAGGCCATATTGGATGACTATGGATTGCTAGAATATGTAAAGGCAAACATTGCAAAACCAATATTAGTTGATGCCCATAACGTTGCTCAGTGGAAGTAAGATGTAGTTAAAGCTCGGAGGATCATCTTGGAGGGTGTGAGAGACCACATAGTCTTGAAATTACATGGCAAAGAGACTCTCTTTTCTATGTGGAAGACCCTCAATGAGCTATTCAGAAATAACAATGAAGCCAGGAAAGTTGATCTGATGAACAAATTGAGGATTGTAGTCAAAGGGTATGAGGTAGTCTTCAAATATGGGAAGGCCTACCTCAAGCATATTGCTTCATGTCAAATCAAGCAATTTTGTGTCAGGATCAAGAGCCTCTACACATTAGAGGAAGATGCATGCACAACCTTGAGGAGCAAGGTAGGGATTATAGTTGTTGTGGTTGAGAAGAAGCATGATTTAGCTCTCAAGATGGAGCCTTAACCAGTTGGAAATTGGGATGAACAGGAGGATGATGATGAAGAGTACCAATTAGAGACCTCATGTAAGAGTAGAGTTCAATTTATATGGGAAGAGGGAGCACATATAGCCATACCTCTAGGTGTGAGGTGGGGTGATGCAAAGCCCTAGTCCTAGGGGTGTATAAATTTGGGGTAGGTTCCATTGTGGTATTCTCCTCATGGATCATTACCTTGCTATAGGGGCCCACAATATTCAATAGTAGGAGCATAAATGTCTATCAAGTATTGAGGAGTGCAGAGGAGTGTTGACAACATAGCAAGAGGCTCAGTGGCAGAATCAACAACAACACAATTTTCCCAATAGACAATTAAATACACAATTGATTCAATGTTTGTTTGGGTGCTTCTCATTGGCAGATGTTGCAGTAGCAACAACAACAGTGAGAGGTGTTGCCTGCATTACATACCATAGGTGTAGGGTAGGGGTGGTTTATAATCCCTTTCTTGCTGAGAGGGAGTGTTGAAAAATGCAGCAAGAAAGTCTCAATTTGATTTTTCCTTGGTCAAAATGAGAACATTCAAATTTCCACATAAGTATACAACTTGGATGTAGTTAACTTGTGTGACATGTCTCTTGTTACTCAGTTAGCTTAATAAATTTGAGTTAATGAGTTGGAATTCAGTTTGCATGTGTTGATTGCTAATTTATAGCAATCCAACTCAGTTAGTTTCAGTTGTACTCAATTAAAATAGTTCCAACAGTCAATAGAACTAGCGCATGGTCAGTTGAGTCATGGGATAATAGTTTAACTTAAAGATCATATAGTTAATTGATGCATGCAACTAAATTAGCTCATGCATACAGAGAATTCGATTTCCTTAGCTGTGGTGGACATTCCAAGGCAATGTACAATTAATTATATACTAGATTAAGTTTATAGTTTATTGTATTAGTCAGGTGATCAACCATGAGGAATTGTGCAAGCATTTTGGAGGAAATAACTAAATAATAGGGGCCTATTTTTTCAGGAATTGTGAAGGAAATAAGGGCTCAAGCAGAGGCATAATTTGATAATTTTGGGTCAGAGATTCTTAGTGAGTAGAGAGAGAGGTTATTCACTTGCGGGTTGTGATCATTTGAGCAAAGAAATTGTAATACATCTCTAGTCATCATATTAATGCAAGCAAGCAAGGGCGTTTTTAGCAGATTGCTTTCCACTGGAAAAATTTTGTGTGCATGTGTGTTATTTCTCATTGTATGTTTGTGATTGATGTTCTAAATTGTGAATTAAATTTCATAGAGTAGTAGAGTAGGTTTGTGTCTTGTGATTTTGATTAAAATTTCATGGGAATTGAAAATCCACATTATAATTTCTACATGTTGCGTAATTTTGAAGTACTTGGGCAAATTGTCCCTGAAGGAGGAGGAAATTGCCAATAAGGCTTTCTAGAAGCATGAGTATGGACAAATACATTTTCCTTCCAAAAATAATAGAAATGAAAGTAGCCATGAAGATGATGGAGGTATGCTTTTTAAAGGCATAAGGAAAGGAAGAAGAAAATTTATGTTTTAGAGGGAGATGAAACATCATTATTTCATGAGGACAATCAAAATACACAAGCACAATTGCAAGGACCTGTTGGTGAAGAGGTCCAAGTATAATTGAGTCATGAAGATGAATACAAAAAGAATAATTCAGATGAAATTTTAATAAAATATAAAGAACACTTTAAATTGTTGGAGGGTTTATTACAAGGACCTGAGAACACGGTCCGAGAGGAGGAATGCTCAACAACATTTAACATGGAAGGGGTGCTCATTTCATCCATGGAAATGAAGGAGATTTTTTGTTTTTGAATTGATCACATGCTTGCAGGCACATGAGAGGAGAAATATGAAGTTGCAATAAAAGAGAAATAATTGTTGTTGTTGCAGGCATAAGAAGAAGAGGCAAGAGGAGAAGGGACAAGTCTGTAATAGAAAAATGAAATTCTATTTCATTTCCAACAAAGGGATGCAAACTAAGAAATTATTTTGGAAGATATTCGAGAGTTTGCAAGCAATAAACAAGGTGATTAATTAGAATTTGATAAGCATGGTACTTGCTGTAAAGATTGTGTGGAAGATGAAAGCCAATCGCTCATAAGGAATCTAAGGAGAAAGCATTCAATTTTATTATATCTCTTTGAAGCCATGTATGACTGTGGAGATGCCGAGATGGGAATAACAGCCACACAATTTTTACTAATGTAGCTGAGTAGTGTTAGTAGTATGTTCCAACAAGGAGACAAGTTGGACATTAAAATTGAAGAAATAAGGAGGCTGATGGAAAAGACACCTAACAAGAAGTATTATTAGGAGAATAAGACAATCAACAACATGATCCAGCTCACTATAGAAGTATACATCAACAAAATTAGTGGGAGTCTGCAAAATAAAGTGTGGAATCCTGGGCATTTGGAAAGGACAACAGAACAATCAATGAGGCATTATCAAAGTGTGGATGCTCAACAACAACATAAAATTTGGGATCCTAACAAGTGGAAGATAACAAAATCAATGCAAGAGGACAATCGAGTAAGCAATCAACAAAAACATAAAGTTTGGGATCCAAGAGGCATCCGACCAAGAGGTCATATCCTTTTTTTCACTTGGGGAGTCTAATGTAGGAGCATCATCCCTGGGAAACACATTTTGTTCCAGACCCCAAGGGGTCCTGAATTTTCTAAAGAGGAAACAAATTTCCTCCAATAGTAAACTTGTGTAAATTACAACCAACAGGATTTAGTTTAGAACCAAGTGTCCAAATTCTAGAAGAGTTTAGGGACTGACAAGTTGTTAACTAGTTTAATGAGTTGTTTCTTAAGGCAAATTGGACCTTTGCATTTGTAAACAATATCTGATGAGGTGTTGATAGTTTTAGAGTGGGGACAGGTGTTCCATTTTTCCAAAAGTTTTGTAGCTTTTGTTGATATATTTTCCTTGATGTAAATAGGGAAGAGCTCTCTAGAATAATTGAGAAGCTTGGTATAGTGAGTCATTTTGATAGAGTATTTTGACAAGGAGAGTACCGTATATTCCCTTGTAAATAGTCTTTTAAAGTTTAATTGAATGGGAATAAGTTGAGAAGGCTCAAGCGAGTGAGCCCCTTATTGTCATTGTAAATATGTCCATAAGGATTTGAGGAATTTTGGAATCTTTTATAAATGGGTTCCCAAGAGCTAATGAAGTGTGTGTGTTTTGATTTCTTCTATTTGAATGTATGGAAGAGCATCCAAGGGGTACATAACCTTATTATAAATAAATTATTGTGCTATGAATATGGGAGTTCTTAGTGGAAAGTTCGAGTTAGGGTTGCTTTAATAGAGAGTTGGCTCTTTGAATAGATCTAGGTGGGAAAAAGGGTCGCCATTCTTGTATTTTACATCCTTGGATTCGAGGTTCCAAATATTAGGAAGCTTACTAAAAAAGTAGCAATAGTTATATCATTTGTGGTTGTCCCTAAGTTCTTTTACGGAGATCCATTCATACTATGGACCGGTAAGAACCATTTTTCATTGGGATTCAAGATTAAATTAAAAATTCACGAGCCAACCAAGGGATTTGAGGACACCGCCAAAGTTATAGAGGTATTGGAAGGCAACAACATATCTATCTTGAGCATGATTTTGTTCAATACCCTGTAATCTATACACATCAAGCAAGTCCCATCCTTCTTTGGCATGATGAGGATCAGTGACCCACATGGTGACTTACTCGATTGAATGAAACCCTGTTCCAATAGCTGCTGCAACTCTTCCCTCAACTCACTTGCTTCTATAACAAACTAGATGTATAACCCACTTTTTGGTAATGGGGAGTCTGGAAATAGTTGTATCTCACACTCCACTTCCCTCTTAGTTGGTAACCCTTTAGGCTCTCGGAACACATCCCTGTATTCCTATATACTCTTCCAATTTTTGTTTTTGTTTCTTAGTACACCCCTCTAGGGATGCCTTTCTTCTTAGTGATTCTTATTCATACTAGTTTTCTCTTAAAAATAACAAAACATACTTCTTGATGGAACTTATCAATTTCTTGGCCTGGTTTGCACTCACTAGTGAAAAATTTGACTTACCTTTAAGTGCATTTATAGAGAAATTTTCTCCATCCTTGATGAGCTAATACTAGTTAGCTCTTTGCATGAATATTAAATCTCACATGTACATGTAGGGACTTCCAAACATGACTCCACATACATCAAGGGGAACCACATCTAGTTCTACTTCATCAATAAGATCAACACTAATAACAAATCTAATTTTGCATTTTTTTATTACCTTCAACTCTGCATCCTTATTTACCCATCCCAATGGATATGGGTTTGGATGATCATGAAATTCTAACCCAAACTCCTTGACTAGATCTGTTGCAACGAGATTTTCTTGCAATCTTGAGTCAAACAAAGCATTAATCTTGGTATCCATGACCTGTATATTTATATGGAAGAGTTTGGTCATTTATTTCTCTTCCTGTTGTTGAAGGCTACCCAGATTCACCTCCTTTTGCACTAGTGTATAGACGATATTCTCATCCATGTTTGAGCTACTTTCAACTTAGTTGAATCAGTGGCCATGAGATTCTCTCATTGTTTTTCTTTTTGTAATTCGAGTTAAGTTTTGGATGAAACTTCCAACAATTATCCTATGTATGGCCTTCAATGTTGTAGTGGTTTCAGTGGTTGTTGGGGTCTTTCCACTAATGTGTTGTGGCTACCATATTTTTATCTTTTCCTCCTTTTTTCTTCTTCTTTCCCTCCTTAGAAGTGTCATGTTGATCCTTCTTCTTCAATCCAATTTATTTTGCTTTCTTCAAGCCTACGTTCTCTAGGTACTGTGCCTATACACAATCTCATCCATCTATTTGGGATTGAATATCATCACTTTATCCCATAGATGGCGGTGTACACCCCCCAAATACTTGAGGATTACATCTAGGTTCTTTGGGGAGATACCTAACATTATGGCCATCTTTTTGAACTCTATGGTGTACTCTTGCATGTTTAAAGGAAAAGGATATGCATTTTGATTAAGATTTATACTCAAGATAACGAATTAGTTTATTCCTTTAATACATATAAGTGCAAGAACATACCACACCATTACAAGAACAATCTTACAGTAAGTTTGATACATGTAAAAAAAGGTTGCTTGGCTCTATGAGTGGAAGTATCAAGATGCACCATTACATAGACATTTCACTTGTTCCACTAGTGGAAAAAGAATCCACAACTTGCTTCTCAAAGAACTATCTCTCTCCCCTATGCTAACAAGAGAAGCCAAGGCTAAAAGTCCATTTTCTTGAGTTATGAGGGTCTATATATAACAAATGAGGTGACCTTTCACCTTCCGTGCGACTCTTGTTCTCCCTCGTGACTCTTTGATTTCCAAGTGACGTTTGGACGTCTTGGTGAATTTTCCACTTCTACATGACTTTTTATTTTCCCTCTATTTTATAATTAAAAAAATTATCCTTTTCACAAAATTGTGGCTAATATCTACAAAATACAAAATAAAACATATTTATTCTACAATTTGAGGAAATTGTAACTCGACCACTATGACATCAAATTCCTTTGTGATGTACTCATACCAAGCTTTATACTTTGCTGCTGTGCTTTTGAACTTTAGTGCCAACTCTAGCCTGTATCTCATCCTATTGTCCAAAGCATTCGACGATATTGTTTTAGAGTCCACTTGTATATTTTTCCACAACATTGTCAACTTCATATGTATCTTAACTAGTTCGACGACCTATTTCAGAATGGTCTCCTTAGTTATCTCCAAGTCATGCTAAGTGGTCACATGTATTGTGATGTCGAAAAATTCCTTAAACTCTTGTCTGTTGGCATCCTTATGCTTTACTTCTTTGGGTGCACCTAGTGAGGGGATCATGTGCATACAAACTAAATCTTCCAATCGATAATGAAATTTCATGTAGGTAGACATAATGTTGGCTATGTGGTTGTTGAGTTGATTGTAAACTTGCATATGTGTATTTCTCTCTAATTTTCCGTTTCAGCATCGACTATTCCTTTCCTAACCAATGTTGCTAGCGCTTTATGGTATTTGCTAATCCACTCTGGGATTATATCTACATTCATGTGAGATAGTATTGCAATCCTGAGTTTTTATTGTAGTTCCTTTGGATCTCATACAAATGCGTCGTTGCCTTTTGCAAGGTGATCATCTCTTCATAAAATTGCTTTGCTATGTCTTCTAATTGCTTAAGTTCTTCAAGTGTGGTTGACTGTAGACCTTCTCTGCTAGAGCCTATGGAAGACACCATTTGATTTTCAATTAGGAGTTGCTCAATCTATTTCTTTGCATCAACCTATTCTTTCTTCAATTGTGCGTTATTGTGAGTAAGAAAATCAATGTTCTTTTCTATGGCTACTGAAAAGGATGCACCTACTAAAGCTATTGCCTTTGGATCAGTATTTGTGTTTAAGACAATGACATTTTCCATATTAATTGATACTGGTCGATTTGGTTCAATCAGAAAGTACTTCCTCCTTTCTTGAATGATTCTATCCTTATGTTGATCAAATTTGAAGTTAGAGATGTCCAAATTCTATCTTCACTTGGAGGTGGAATCCCCATTTCACTCAAAGGAAGACGACCACCTGTCAAAGGATTCAGATGCTGAATAATTGGCTCAGTGTTTGTTGTTTGGTTTTCTTCCTCTTGCTCATCATCCATGATAAGCTTTTATTCCAATTTATTCATTATTTATTCCTCTTCTTGTTTCTTATTTTTTTCCTCCTCAAGCTGAAATCTTCTTTGTTCTTGTTCGTCATTCTTCTTCTTAAGGGCCTCCTCCTCTTTATTTTTCCTTTGTTATTACTTTTTCCCTTGCATGGCCTCTTGCTTGGATTTCTCTTGCTCCTCCCTTTTCCTTTACTCTTTCTCCTATTTATTCTTTATGGCTTCTTTGCATTCTTTCCTTCTATTCTCTACCTCAATATCCCCTTTAGAGTCTTTATACACCTTAAACTTCTTGCTACTCTCTCTTCAACTTCCTACTCCTATTTCCTCTTTTAACTTAGTATTATTCTAAGTGTCCATCTCCTCTTGGGTCCCATATTGCAACTTATCTAGAACATTTTTATTATTAGAAGGACTCGCTTCTTCACCTGGTTCGACTGCTCTAAAAGCATTATAATGGTTCTTCATCTTTTCCTCTTCTTCCCAAGAGACTGAGGCATATGGGCACGTGTATATCAACTTTGCACAATGTTGTGTGCATGTCCCTCTAGGGTCATATCTTTGATAACCCATCTCACTAAATTTGAGGTGATCAAGTTCTATAATTTCCGCCTCTATTGCCTTCAAAATATTCAAGCCATATAACCCTATTTGTAACGCAATATGGGCCACGGTGACTTATTTGACTTTAGTAATGACCTTGACAGTCTTGTACAAAGTTGGTAACCAACTTCTCACATGACCATGTCATTTGTTACAAACAATGGCATCATATATGGACTTTTATAAGCTCCAAATACTCTAATGAATGTACCCTGAGGTGATGTAAACCAATCTACAACATTTTCTATAGCTTCCCTAGCCTTGTCTGTCATGCAAGGTGCCTTGATACCAAATATCATTTGATATCACACTGAGATGAACATCTTAGTGATCTTTGCGTACACCCCCTATAATTGATTTTTTGCAATATATTATAATATATGTGGACTAGAGGTGTCTCTTTGGAATTGACCCACTTCCACTCTAGCCTTGGAAACTCATTCCGGGTACATATACCATACAAAAAATAGGATAGCATATAAAACTCTAGTTGCTCGCCTTGTGACACATTCTTCGCTTTTGTAACACTCTTATGTAATTGCAGAGCTACAAGGTCAGCCCAATTGAAGATGGTCCCCTTAGTAGCACGTGGGTGTACCAGATAGTCTCATCCCTCCTCAAAGAATTTTGTGTTTTGACTCCCATACAACCTGCAACACATAGTCATTAGATATTGGTATACTTTCCTCAACACCTTGGTTCTATAAATACTGTTGGGCTTCTGGTGGAATTTGCTCGGCTCTTACCACCATGTTGATCCAGGTGGATATTGGTGCCACTCACCTATTCCACTTGGACCCTCACCATTGTTTCTTTCAGTTTTTTAGTTTCCTTAATTGTAGCACATTTTACTATTTTTGGCAGTTTTTCGGGTCCTAAACTTCTAGAGACATTTTGAGGCCCTAAATGACTTCTTGCAAAATTTCATAGTGATTGTTATGGCAATCAAATTGGTCACTGTAGTCCTCAGAGAGATATTTCCAACGAATTATCATACGCGTCAAACGAAGATAATATGACCAAGTTACGACCTTGGGAAGTTGGCTGCCCAACTAACCCTAACGGGGCCCATAAACTCTTGGTGTTACATCTCCTCGGGTTAGGGTTTTGATTGTTTATGGTTTTCTCTTATTGTTCAATGATAAAAAGGCCCTTCAGCCTCATTGTAACTCATTTCATAGGCATGTAGCCACCACATCTCTTCTTAGAGGTAAGCTACCATTGCCCAAACTATCTTATTTCCATTTTGTTTGTAGGCATAGTTCAATATTTTTCTATTAATGAAATTAAGTGTTTTTCTGCTGCATCTTTGTGTTTATGATTATATCTATAAATTGTTGCGTTCCTATTTAATTTTGGATCAATGTTATTAGAGCGGTCTGCTCTTTCTCTATTTTTCTTTGCATGTCCCCAATGAGGTCAAGGTATAAGGAGTTAGGGCTTTATCTGGTTGAAACATTGCAGGATCAGCCTCGCAAAACCAAACGACTTCCAATGGCATTAGAAAATAAATACGAGGGGGAGGAGATCCTTTCAAAATGTTGCTCAAGGAAGTCCTCGAGTGACAGAGGGACACAATGATGGATAACTTTGCCCAGATCCTTCGACGACTACCCACAGGCGATATATCTTCATCAAGCAGCCACTTTGGAGGAAACACTCCTTTTAAGGTATAAGTTAACTTTGATATTCCCATATTTGAAGGCCTGATAGATGCAGACGCCATAGATACATGGTTAAATTTGTTGGAAGGATATTTTTCATTTCATGACTTTTCCAATCAGGAAAATATTACTTTTTCACTTTTCAAAGCTGCCCCACACTTCAAGGACTAGTGGGAAACCTACAATGAACAAAAGGATGAGAGTGAACCCTCGCTTTTTTCAGTCACACCCACTTAGAATTCTTTCCAAGGTTGGCGCCATTAAGGAACATTATTACCCTGTCAGGAGCTATGAAGATAAATACATAAAGTGGACCATGCTATGGCAGGGAAGGGACCAAGATGTGCTAGAGTTCACAAATACTTTCCATACCCTTCGCACGAAGCTGGATATCAAGGATATAGAGTAGAATTTGGTGCTAAAGTACTACGACTGTCTAGACAAGTACATCTAGGATGAGATGGAGTTCCTGGACATCGCCTCGCTCGACACGGTGTATCGGTACGTTGTAAAGATTGAGTATAAGTTTAAACAAAAGAAGCAAGACTTTGGATCTGCGAATCCAAAACAAGGGAAAGGTGCCCCCAAACCACAAAATAAAGGACCAAGCCAAGGAAGGGCTACCCAGGACAACCTATTGAAGCCACAAGAAAAGAACAACACCACGAAGACAAAGAAGGACACGAGAAAATGGTGTGAGTTCCATAAGAGCTCCAATCACAATACAAGTGAGTGTCGGGCCAAGCAGTCATTGTGGCCATGCTAAAGGCTTCCGTAGCAGACGCAGGTTCAGACTCTGAATTGAAACCAATAAGGGAATTGACAAAGGGAAGCATATCATTGACACCAATCCCAATGCCATTGTGGCCACCATAATATCCAAAAAATTGAGCACGAAGATCCAGAGGAGGGGGAACAACTCTTCCGCTCACAGATGTGGGTGAAGAGTTCTTCATTGCAGTTCATTATCAACAATGGGAGCCAAAAGAAACTCATTTCAACAGTGGTCATGAAGTGGCTTGGCCTAAAGACTACAACACATCCACAATTGTAAACCATCAAGTGGCTTCACCAAGGTTGAGATCTTCGCGTCAGCTAGCAGTGCTGCCTTCCCTATAGCATCAAGCCCTTCACGGATGAGGCACTGTGTGACGTTGCTCCTCTTGAAGTTTCTAATGTATTGTTAGGACAACCATACTTGTGTAAGCGACATGATGTACATGAGTCTAGACCTCGTTCTATGATTATTACTTTGGCTAATAAGTTGTACAAGATACCGAAGGTAGCCTCGCCTACCGCCATCTATTTTATCACTGCAAAGAAATGTAGTAAGATAATTTCCCAGACCAGGAAATTTGTTTTTATTATGATTCAGCCCCAAGGCAAGAAGAAGGTTGTGACCATGGCTTCCAAGCAGGGCTCCTCTGCATAGCAACAATAGATGGACAAGGTCGTGGAGGAGTAAAGGGATATTTTTTCCTCACACACAGGGGTACCTCTGCACTATCAGGTCAAGCACTCCATCACAGTACTGCACAATGGACCAATCTATCGACACTTTTTTATTGACTATCGGGTGCTGAACAAGAACACTATCCAGAATAGGTACCCAATCTCGTGAATTGATGACTTTCTGGACAAAGTCAAGGGGGAAAAATATTTTAGTGAGATTGACTTGAAGTCAGGTTATAACCAGGTGCGTATCGAACCCTCTGATGTGCGGAAGACTACCTTGAAATCTAAGGAGGGCCTTTTCGAGTGGTTGGTCATGTCATTCGGATTGACGAATGCCCTTGCAACCTTCATGAGACTAATGGGCAACATCTTGCGACCCTTCACCAATGCATTCATGGTGGTGTATTTAGATGACATCTTGATCTTCAACCATAGTTGGGAAGAGTACCTCCACCATATTTGACAAGTCCTTAAAACCCTTCAACAACACAAGTTGTGTGAAAACTTGGAGAAATGCACCTTTGGCTTGAACTAGGTTCAATATCTAGGGCACATCAATGATGAGCAAGGTGTGCATGTGGACCCATCCAAGATACAAGTCATTTAGGATTGGCCAACCCCAACCACTCTAGCAGAGCTCTGCAACTTTTTGAGTCTTGCCAAATTCTACCGTAGGTTTGTGTTGGGGTTATCTCATATCACTTGGCCTTTAAGTCAAGTCACCAAGGGCAGAGTGAAAGAAAAGTTCTTTTGGTTGGAAACCCAACAATGAGTATTCTCTGAGTTGAAGAATTGCCTCTTTTTTTCACCAGTGCTCATGTTACCGTACCTACAACAACCATTTGAGATTGAGACAGATTCCTCCGACTATGCTATTGGTGTGGTTCTTTCTTAGCATGGGCATCTAGTGGCTTACCACAGTGAGACACTTTCATACAGAGTCCGAAAGTACCCCACTTATGAAAAATAAATGCATTCCATTATGCATGCCTGCCATCAATGGAAGCATTACATTATGGGGAAGGAAACAGTCATCCACACAGACCACCAGCCTCTACAGTTCATACAGACACAAGGGAAGTTGCAAAATGATTGCCATCATAAATGGTCCACCTATCTGCAACAGTTCCATTTGAACATTAAGTATAAAAATTGCAACACCAATAATGTCGCTGATTGCCTTAGTTGACCACTGGTCATGGCACTAATCAATGTGGTATTCTTGTGGGCACGAGACATTGGGGTGGCTGCATCTTTACAAGAGTGATACAAAATTCGACAGCATATACCAGACACTCCTGGAAGGGAAGCAATTTCCAAATTTTCATCTTCAGGATGCACTCTTGTGCCACTTGGGACACATCTGTGTTCCTTCAAGTGAGCGTGCCAAGATGATTTGGGAGGTGCTTTACAGTAAGA
This sequence comes from Pinus taeda, assembly GCA_000404065.3. Taxonomy (NCBI): domain Eukaryota; kingdom Viridiplantae; phylum Streptophyta; class Pinopsida; order Pinales; family Pinaceae; genus Pinus; species Pinus taeda. The sequence goes on from APFE031609692.1 coordinate 26,917, forward strand.
TCGCTGGACATTTCGGATTAGAGAAAACAGTGGAGGTATTGCAGAAGTATCTTTATTGGCCGAAACTTCGTCAGGATGTTGGGAAGTACATTAGATCCTGCATTGCCTACGACATTGCCAAACCAACCATCAAGAATCAAGGCCTTTATACTCCTTTACCTACTCCTAGTCGGCCTTGGGAATTTGTCTCCATGGATTATATATCGGGCCTTCCTTCTACTAAGCACGAAAATGATTGCATTTTCATGGTCGTCAATAGATTCTCTAAGATGACCATCATGGCAACCTGCGAGAAGAGTATCACAGTAGAGGCCACTGCTAAGCTCTTCTTTGAGCAAGTGTGGGTACACTTTGGGATCCCACAGTCCATTATCTCAGATGGAGACAACAGATTCCTGAGTGCATTTTGGTCAAGTCTCTGGTCAATGCTGGATACAAAACTTATTAAGTCTAGGACTTTCCATCCCCAAACTAATGGCCAAACAGAGGTTGTCAAGATGATCGTACACATTCTACACATGTACAACTCGAAGAATCCATAGACATTGGATGAAAGTATCCCCTATGTCCAACACATCTACAATAGAGCTCTCCACAACTCAACATGCCACAACCCCTTTTAGGCAGGGTTGGGGTTTCAACCATTATGCCCCATGGATGTGGGAATACCATTTGTAGCCACTCAGGTAGATTTGGCTCACTTGCAATCCAAAGCTGAAAGGGCTAACAACTTCATTGAGTGCATTCAGCACATTTGCCAACATGTCCATGATATAATGGACAAAGCTAATTCTAAGTACAAGCAATGCCATGATCAACATCAAGTGTCGCACAAGTTCCAGGTGGGCGACAAAGTTTGGCTACATTTGTAGAAGGAGCACCTTGTTAGACCCCACCGCAAGCTTTTCTCGCTCTGATATGGGCCATACACCATCACCAAGGCTTTCAGTGACAATGCCTTTGAGATTAGCATCCCACCCTTCCATGGTTTGCACCTAGTGTTCAATGTAGATTGCCTTTGGCCATACTGTCCACCATTGTTGGACACATCTGACATTGAAAAACAACTCACAACAACAGATCTCAACCTGGACTACATGGAACATGACACAACTGACCAAATCATGGACACATAGATCAAGAACACTCGACAACAGAGGATACAACTATATCAAGTTGTCAAAGAAGGCCAACTCCTTCACCAAGGCAAATTGCTCACCAGGGACCAAGTTCAATAGAAGTTTCCTCATCTCATGGAGGAACTCAATGAAATGGGGACCATTGCTTCCTAAGAGGGGAGGATTGATCCAGGTGGATATTGGTGGCCACTCCCCTATTCCACTTGGACCCTCGCCATTATTTATTTCAGTTTTTTTAGTTTCCTTAATTGTAGTACAATTTACTATTTTTGACAGTTTTTCGGGTCTTGAACTTCCAGAGCCATTTTGAGGCCCTAAAAGATGTTATTTTGGTAAATGGAAATTGCATTGGTAGCTGTAGTCCTCGGGGAGATATTTCCAATGAGGTATCATACACATCAAATATAGATAATATGACCAAGTTACGACCCTGGGAAGTTGGCTGCCCAACTAACCCCAATAGGGCCCATAAACTCTTGTTGTTACATCTCCTCAAGTTAGGGTTTTGGTTGTTTAGGGTTTTCTCTTGTTCTTCAATAATACAAATGCCCTTGAGCCTCATTGTAACTCAGTTGAGAGGCATGTAGCCACCACATCTCTTCTCAGAGATAAGCTATCATCGCTCGAGCTATCTTATTTCCATTCTGTTTGTAAGCATATTTTAGTATTTTTCTATTAATGAAATGAGGTGTTTTTCTACTGCATCTCTGTTTTTATGATTATATATGTAAGTTGTTGCATTCCTATTTGAGTTTGGATCACCTATTTTAAGAATGTCCTTCATGGATTATCCAAAACCAACATAAAATCTATAATTGAGATATTTTTGGGGCTTTTGGAGCTTGTAGTACATGTGAAGGTCATGAGGTAGATATATGGCAAGCACCTCTCAACTTGCACTTCTGAAAACCATGTCTTGAGGGTCAATGTGCTGTAGTATCCATATTATGGTATATGCACATGGTATAAATGGATAATGGTAAGCAATTATTTGGAATATGGACCTCTTAATATTGACATATACTTCATTGTACTCTAGATCTTGCGGGATTTCTTTCTTAGCAAAATCCTTAAATATCTTCTGCCATGTCAAGGTAGTGGACTTATCTATGAAGCATGTTGTGTTCATCAAGATTTGTGCTTTGGATTTTAGACTATCCACAGCACCATCAATATTGCTTTCAACTATGTCTCTTAGATGACCTTTCCTTATGATCATAAGCATGTTGTTGGTGGAGCATGACAAACTAATGCACTAGAGATTTGTGTTACCTGGAAGCTAAAGATCATTCATGACAGCATATACAATAAGAGTCTCACAAAATCCCTACTTTATCTTGTTCAATTTTTACAAAATACAAACTATGGAGAAACAACACGATAGGTTTGGGTGCAAGCGTAGAGGTTAGAGACATGTTTCTTAGACTAAGCACTTAAAGCGTGCAACATGGTAGCTCTGGGAGAGAGCTTGTGTGTTGGGTGCATGACACATTTATTAGGGAGAGTGGTTAACATATATGTTGGCCATGAGTGCACAATGTGCTATCAATGGTGAGATCCTATGTGATTATTGCATGGCACATTGTCAAGAGGTAATGGTCAACTGGATGGGGCATTGGGAGCATGCATTGCGCTAAAGGAGCAAGGGCACAAGTTGGGGCGACACAAGTGCATGGAATAAGGATAGTGGATTTGAAACTAGGACCAGTAGGTGTGTGGTGTGATAGGTTAATGCAGGGTTAAGAATGGTGTGAGCGCATTTTCGAGGAGGGGAGGCATAAGTAGCGATGCATCTTCAGGGCCAATATTCCACTTAAACTAGAATGCAATTTTAATGATAAGCTCATAAGTATATTTATTGCTTCTTTATTTTTTGGAGTAATTTATTTGTTGCTTCAGCTTTTCATCTGTATTTCCTAAAGGAAAATGTCTTGGTTTGGTGACCAATATTGACAATGCCATTCACTTGATTCGTAAGCTAACTGAACAAGCTAGTTCATGATGAGACCCCTTGTCTTTTGATTATTATAATCATAAGCCATTACCCTATTTTGGTATGTAGTTTTGGCAATGTCAGTTTGGTTATAATCTTCTGATCATGGTAAGCTGACTCTTGATGAGACCTCTTATCCCTTAAGTTTAGGTATATTTTAGAATTACATTCTAAAAAATGAAAACTGACTAAGTGGAGAGGATCATTGGCCCCTTAAGAGGTTCTAGACGATAGTTGTAGATATTTTTAGAGATACCTTTTTGGAGAGAGACTTTGCTTTGTATAGATACTTTTCTGGACTGATATAAAGGAGTAGTTTCTCTTTCAAAGTTAAGTTTCATCAAAATCAAATAATTAGGGAGCAAGACATGCAATTTAAAAGAAACCAAACTTAACTATACATTTCATATGTGAAGAATTGAATGCTTTTAAATTGGTATTATTATTTCTAACAAAATTTTTAACTATAGGCAATAATATACAGTGAACATAAGAGATCATCTTCTATGGAATGTATTTCTTTAGGATTTTTCCATTAACAGGTAGAGATTCTCTCTTACCTGCTAAATCCTGTAGCAAAAAAGTTGATGGGCCTAACTATTCCACAATTTGAAATGGGTCAAGCCACATTTGTTAGAACTTGGTATGCTTAGCTTTCTCTTCATGGGATTTATCCCACTTTAATATTAGGTCTCCCAATTGGAAATATTTTGATGCTACAAAATTTGAATCGAAGGAGGCTTTGACTAATTGCTGATGATGTGCATGTGTGGTCGTGGCTTTTTCCCTTTCCTCTTCAAGCTTAAGAATTTGTAATTGTCTAACCTGCATAGATGAGGAAGGGGTTTCTACAATGAATTGTACTAAGGCTAGGGAGGGAATGGCTACATTTTTTGGTATGACTGCTTCTTTCCCATAGACCAAATTAAAAGGAGAAGTGCTGATGGATACTTTTTGAGTTATTCGATCTACCCATAGAGCAAACACTAAAGATTTATGCCAGTTCTTTTGGCCTTAGTCAACAGTACGTTTAATGACCCTGATGAGATTTTTGTTTGTGGATTCGGCTATTCCATTTCCTTGCGGATAATAATTTGTCGAATATTTAAGCTTAAAACCTCTTTTAAGAGTAAATTTTGTCATAGAATTGCCTAAAAAATAAGATGCATTATCAAAAATTAAAGCAAATGGTAAGCCGAATCTGCTAATGATAAATGATCTATAAATTAAATAATATTTTCTGAATTGGCTACCTTCAGTGGGATTGCCTCTATCCTTTTGGTGAAATAATCAATGGATGTAAGAATGTATCTATGTTTTTTAGAAGAATGAGGAACGATCTCACCTATTACATCCAATCCCCATTGTTCAAATGGTTGGTCGATGTTGATGAATTGTAATGGTAGCATGGGTTTTCTCTCTCTTATAGCAGCTATTTGACAAACCTTACATCTTCTTACATAACTGTGTGCATCTTTGAATAATGTTGGCCAGTAATAGCTGGCGTGCAGGATTTTATGTGTCGTAGTGTCACCGCCAAAGTGACCACCAGCTGGTCCATCATGAAGTTCCCGCAACACCTTCTCTGCCTCAGGTATTTCAAGACATCTAAGTAAAACATAATCATAATTTCTTCTGAAAAGCACATCGTTGACAGTCTGATATTGCCTTGCTTTTAATCTCATGGCTCTTTTCTTTGTGTAATTTAATTGGGTTGGCGCATATCCATTTTTCAAGTAAAATATGATATCAACATACCTTGATTTTGTTTCGTTGAGGCTTACCTCATAGATTTGTACATCGTCACCTGAATGCTGCAATTTTGATAGATATGAAGCGCCGGCCAGCATCCTGCAAAAACCTTGACCTTTTACAATTTTATCTGGTTTAATTTCTATGTCATATTCTTGCAGGGCAGTGACCCAATTTGCTCTTTTTTCTCCTACGTCCCTTTGTATTAAAAGATTTCTTACTGCTGAGAAGGGTACTATGAATTTAGTGTGCGTTTTGAGGAGAAAAGGCCTAAAGTGTTTTATAGATTTGAAAATAGCAAAAGCCTATTTTTCAACATATGAGTAATTTAATTAAGCTCCTTGCAAATTGGAGCTAAAGAAAGAGATTGGAGCTTCAGCCTTATCTTGATTTGCTTGTGTTAATATGGTCGCATATGATTTCTCAGAAGAGAAAGTATATAAAATGAAATGATTGGAAAAATTTGGGGTTGGTAGAGATGGGGCATTAATAATTGCTTGTTTTATCAAGGCAAAAGCTTCATGTTCCGAATGTCCCCATCTAAACAAATTTTTTTTCTTTATAATGGATTGAAGAGGCAAAACAATTCTTGAGAAGTGAGGGACAAATCTTTTAACAAAATTTATTTGACCTAGGAAAGATTGCATTGATTTCTTGTTATGTGGTAAAGGTATTACAAAAATTTCTCTAATTCTGTGATGGTCAATATGAATTTCTGCTTTGGAAACAATGAATCCAAGGATCTTTCCTTCACTTAACGAGAAAAAAATACTTTTTGGGGTTCAGAGAAATTCCATTCCTTTGGTAACGTTCAAAGAATTGTTTCAAGTCTCTTAGATGATTATTGCGCTTTTTGGAGTATACTGTTATATGATCAAAGTAGATCAGTACTAATTTATTTACCAAAACTTTGAAGGCTATATCCATGGCTCTCTAGAAAGTAGCGCCAGCGTTGATCAGTCTGTTAGCGCTTGAAATTTCACCTCAGGTTGAGAAAGGTAAACTCCAAGGCAACATCAAACCACTTAGCCTCGTAGCTAGCCCTACGAGGTAGGAGAGGGCTCTCTCCGGTCTATCTCGATAAAGATCTTCAATGGGCGAGATAACCAATGTGGAAACACTGATTTTAGGCTAGTAAACTGATAAAAAGGTTTGATTTAGGGATTTTTAGGGTTTTGGTGGAAAATTGGGGAAAGGTAATTTTGGGTGCGGGGATTGGACACAGTTTTCGCAGGGGGTTCTTTGGGGCAAGGTAGGATACTGTATTGATGCCTTTGATAGATATGTATGGATGAGAATGACTGGTGAGAAGCTAAGGAGCGCAAGCAAGCACCTTGAATTCTCCTTAAACAGCTGAAAACATTGATATTAAGCAAACTTAAAGGCAGAGCATAGCAACCATGAATTCTACCTTAACACTTCATTTGTCTAATTTGAAGAAGAAAAGTAAGAAGATGATTCACATAAAAAAATTAAAAGTACAAAGAGAAGCACACCATCAATACATGTAACCACAAGAATCCCAAAAAGGACTGCAAAACCCTGGTCTTCCTTAGCCAAAAATTGCAAGGATACAATGAGTAATACAATAGAAGCTTTCTCCCTCAAGAGTCCAACCATGAAAATGACTAAGAAAGTACATAATA
>APFE031609698.1:0-11869 GCA_000404065.3 Pinus taeda
ACCACTTCAAATCCAAGGAAAGGCTCAACAAAGTCAAATGAACCCTTGGAGTCTCTATGTTGGTTTTTAACAAGCTACAAGCTTGTAGTTTTTCTAAGTAAGCCTTTGAATTACATATATAAAAGAAATGATTTTCAGTGAAGTTTGTGGGACGTAGGATGGGAATATCCATATTATTCAATGTGTAACTTCCTATCATGTGACACCTCTCTCTCCAAACTAAATGTGTTAACCACTTGGGAGCATGGAATTATTAACATAAGGCATGGGATAGATTTATTTCCATCATCTGATGTGAAACTTCACATCACACCACGCCTCTCCCTATAGTTGTTTGTGATGGACATTTGGGAAAAGGGGTGTTATTTTTAGAAGGTGTGGGACAACCTTATAATGTCATTGAACATGAATTTTCTTGACACACTGTACCTAGTTGGTACAAAGGATCCATTGTGGCACTGTGGAGCCATGGATTTGTGATGTGGAAGAATGGCAAAGGATCTCATGTAAAATCCTTGAATTCCATAAAACATGAAATAACAGTCTTGCACAAAGTGCCTGACCTTGTGGGACCTTTTGACAAAGGTTAAGGTGGTAAATGCTACATAGGCCATGAATGGTTGTGTAGATGCCACATGGGTAGGTGACAAAGAATATTACTAATGTGGTGCCTACATGAAATGAAAATGTGGCAACTAGAATCAAACCTATTGGTTGGCCAAAAGGTTTCTTTATGGAGGACACATGGCACCCTTTAAGGGTCCCACATGGTAGGTTAATATCGCCCTGACATATTTAATAAATAGGGGAGATAGGTGATGTTGGGACCAAGTGGTACTAAATATCATGCCATGATATAGGTGATAAAGGTGTGATGGTAATATTTCCATTAAGTGTCATCCTTCATGCATCCTATCTAGTGCCAAGCCACTTGGGCATGTTAGCATTGGGTTCAATTAACAAAGAATGCTAGATAGTGGTATTTGTTTCCATCGATGTCAAATTTCTCTTCTTGTCACACCATTTTCAAATGATCTTCACCCCTTGGCCCGACACGTTGGCACTAGGAATAATGGAGCGATGATGTGGAGGAGCCACATTGGGTTTGAATGACGTGGTAGATCCATGTATGCCCTCTGGCATTTCCACGTGGCCATGTGTGCTGATGTGGCAAGGTTATTGAATGAATATTTAAATAGACATAGATTTCAATCTGGAAGTTGGATTTAAATAAAAATTGTATCACCAAAAATATATCGACAAGCCAAAAATGATGGTGGTATTTTTTTTTGAGTTTTGAGGAGGTTGGAAGAAGAGGATTTTTGTGACCCCATATTCATAATAGACCTTGGATATTGGGTAGATTTTAAGATACAACTATCCACTACCCGACAATAACCTAAGGGGATGGGAGGGAGTATTACACTCAAGTTCATCTTCAATACTTAGGAATTTATTTATCTCTTATAAGAGAATAAATATTTATTATTTCAAGAAGGGGGAGATGTACAACAATATTTTCAAAGACATTTGTAATGACTTGGATTGGATAATTATATTATTTTTCATCCATCTTAATGCTTTCAGAGTGGAAAAAGTGGAGGAATAATTTTGTAGGGGAAGTTTTGTTAGCAATACCTATTTTAGAAAATTAGGATTTGAAACCTTTTCAATGAAGCCTTAAATGACATTTTTTGGGGGTAACTAATTTCTTTATTAAGTACACACTATTATACATTTAGATACCTTTCAAATTATGCAAGAATCACATAACTAGAGTTTAGATGCAAAAGCTATGTTTCTCACAATTTGACCTATTTTGATTGACCACCGTGGTTTGAGAGGATGTCATGTCAGCCCCTATTACTCATGCAAAAAGGATTAGACACATGCTAACTTTGAAGAAGACTCTGGAAGGGTCAAATTTGTAACTCGAGTTGGGAGTTGAAGGAGTCAGACCTGACCCCTAGTTAGATATTGAGTCATGTTATAACCAAGCCATTAGGAGAAAACAGGTTTCATTCATTTTGATTGTATGAGAGAGTAGAAAAATTTAGGAGTATGAATGAGAGAGTATAATACATGGGATTTAGTGCCTATAGAAACCTATTAGTCCATAAGTCTTAGGTAACTCCATAGAAATTTCCTTCTCCTTTTGTAATTGCATTATTTCCATTCCATAGAAAGAGAGAGAAGAGTAGTCTCATCTTCCAGTTGGGTTTCCCCATGTAAGGGTTTCATAGATCATATCTTATGTTCATTGTGGTTGATGTGTGATAATATTTTACTATTCTTTATTTTTCACATTTTATCTATTACATGCATAAGAAGAAGAAGAATAAAAAACTGATAAATCTAGAATCTAAGGAAATGAACCTAATAGTATATATTTTAGTCTATTTTTATTAGACCTATTGTGAAAAAATATCTAGTGGAATATGCACAATATTTTATGGATAGTATTGGTGCTGGTGCATGTTTCTTTGGGAATATTCTAGAAATTTGCAAGGGATTCATGAATTTATTTTTAAGAAAAAAGTTGTTAAACTTGAACCATGGACAACAAGTATATTCATAATAACCATAAATATCTATCAAAGGAGAGATTTGTATGGATGGAAGTACAAGTCACAGAAATAAAGCATGATATAAACCTCTCATGGAATCCCTGAAAAATAAGCTTGGGCTAATTGGAGAGGATGGAGGTTCCAACTCAAAGGTTAGATTGGAGGGGAAATTGGGGGATAAGGATGATCCTAACAAGGAATCAAGGAGATAACCCAAAAATGAGCATCCAATTTTGAGTTCTATGAAACTTTCATAGACCCTCTTTAATCGGAAGCAAAGGTGGACATCAAGTCATACCAAGGTGAGATAAATTCTTTAAAATTAAATAATTTGTTGTAGTAGTTAGAAATTTACTTTACTATTCACCACATGCATAAGAAACAAAAAAATATCATTTTCTAGATTAAATTTAAAGAGCCATGCCCTAACCTAGTGGGAAAGTCTTATAAGGAAACTTATGTCAGAGGGTGAACCCTCATTAACTAAGTGGGAGGAATTTAAAATGCTCATAAAGTCTCAATTCTCTCTTACCAGGTATGTAGAGGACCAATGGATCTAATGGCACTACTTTAGATAGAGGCATGGGTAGAGTATACAAGAGTACACCACTGAATCCATGACGATGGAAATGGTGATGGGTATCTCTCATATGGTCCCAAATGTACTCCTTAAGTATCTAGGGGGGTCTACACACACATACACAAAAGTAGTTGATTTTTTTCAAGCCAAGAAAAATGGATGATGCTTGTTTACAGGCACAATGCCTAGATAAGATAGGCCAACCAAGGGGTTTCCAAGGAAGGAAAGAAGAGTTGGAAAGGGGAAATGATTAGAAGACAACAACCATTGTACTTTAGTGTGAGGATCCTAGCAATTAGTGTAATTACTAACTTTGATGTCCAAATAGAGGATACACATTGGAAATTGGATCAAGAGTTGAACTTGTCGAACCAAAAGAAAGATAGGAAGAAAAAGAATCTTCTCACCATATATTTGGGAAATTAGGTGGATCTATAATGTGCAAGAGAAATTTTTTTCATCTCAGTGTAGAAGGAGATGAATATGAGTATCCTTCATGATTAGGAAGTGAAGGAGATGACCAAGCTCTTCCATATTAAGATACAGGTTGAAAACACCAAGATCAATGCACTGTTCATCTCAGGTTGACATGCTCATTTCATAGCATCAAATATGGTCAAAAAAATTGGATTCGAGGTTGAGATAATCCTATCCCATATCAATTAGGATGGGTAAATAAGGATTTGCAAATCAAGGTGAAAAAATAGTGTAGAATAAAATTTGTTGTCAATATTGATTTTATTGATGAGGTAGAATTGGATGTAGTATGACTTGATGTATGTGGAGTAGTGTTTGGGAATCCCTATATGTACATGTAAGATGTAATACTCATGCAGAGTGCCAACTAATACTGCCTCGTCAAGGATGGGAAAACATTCATCATCAATATGCATAAAGGCAAGTCTAAGATTTTGTTTATAATGCCAACCAAGCCATGAAATTAATTAGTTCTAGCAAGAAATATTTTTTACTGTTTTTAATAGAAAATTAGTCTAGTGAGGAGTAAATAAGGGTAAATTTATCCTTGGATAGATTTAAAAAGAACACATAAAACCTGGAAGTGTTACTATAGGAATATCTAAGAGTGTTCCAGAAACCTAAAGGGATACTACACAAGAGAGATGTGGAGCATGTGATCCAATTGTTTCTAGATTCTTTATTTCCAAATATTAGGATGAAAAAACAATCCACTATGGAAGTAAATTATTTGAAGTAAGTGTAACAATTACTAGAGCATGGTATGATTTGACCAAGTACCTTAGCTTGTTGGTCACACATCATAATTGTTCTAAAGAAGGATGGGACTTGGAAAATATGCATTGAATATAGAGTGTTAGAAAATATTATGCTCAATAATAAGCACTTCCTACCTAATATTGATGATTTATTGGATCATTTGTAGCAAGATAAATACTTCACCAAATTAGATTTAAATTAGGTGTCACTAAGTGTGGATCAAGGAATAATAAACCTATAAGATCACCTTCAAAACCAAACAAGCTTTGTATGAGTGGTTAGTCATGCTTGTTAGTCTATGAAATGCACCAACTACACTCATGAGATTAGTGAATGATGTAATACACCCTTATTTTAATCTGTTATTGTTTATTTGGATGACTTATTAGTTTACACTACTCCCTATGAGTCCTGTTAGTGTCAGTATCTTCATCCCTTCATCAGTGATCAAATTCTCTTGTTGCATTGCATGTTAGGTGTCTCACTCGGTCAGCTGCATTCCATTAGGATCATGGATCTTCTGATGGTAGTGGCTTATTGTACATTTTCCCTCATGTCCTTTACTTGCTGGCCCATTTTCATTCATTTATATCATCTGCAGTCATTTTTTGTCTTTAAATTTGCAAAAGTCATTTTTAGGGTTTTAGGTCTCATTAGGTCTAGGGTTTCATAATTAAGGTATTCAAAATGCTCAATAACGGTCAACAAGCGCATGAGGAGGTCAAATGAAGTTCTAGTAACAATAATTTCCATAATCACACACTCAGTGATTGTTTTTCCCTCAAAACCCTGTTTTCATATGTAAATTTGATGTAATTTTAGTTTTCTCATATGTAATAACTTTAGTGGCAACCCTGGTCACCTTGCCAAGCTTCAGCAACTCCATCACCTGCAAGGCAAACAAAAAGTCAAAGCATTCAGTTCATCAAAGGCAAAAATAAAGCAAACTACCAAAAACAGAGTTTTAAAAGCAAGTCAAAGGCAAATATTACAAAGTGGGTTTTTGATAAGTGAAAAATTAAAATCTTTTGTATATAAACCATTTGTCATGTTCAAAGAGCTCATTTGCATCCAAAGGAGAAGGAGTGAACAAGAGAAAGGTCAGGTTGGAGAAAAAGAGCAAAATCGCAACAACTTTGGAAAGTTTTAGGGGCGTGGCGCATTGGGTCATGGGCATGGTGCATAGGGCTGGTGCAGCGCAGTGGGTTGCCCTGCGTAGTGTTAAACTTACACTGGCACGACACATTGAAGTGGCACGGGGCACTGGGTTTGTGGCGTGACACACAGGGCTTCAACCCTGATTTCACCCAAAAACTCTCCCAAATTGCAAAATTTTCTCACTCCTCAGGTGTTCAAGTAAGTCAAGCATTCTTCCACATCCAGTGAATGAGTTTCTCTTAAAGTTTATGGTGATTTAATGAGAAAAACTTGAAACCCTACCTCCTTACAATTTTTGACAAAAATAATTGCCTAGGGTTTACAAATTGTGTTTTTTGCTGTCAATTCCACTCCTAGCTATCTCTCACTCCCTCACTCCTTCATTCCTTCATTCATTCCCTCCCTCTCATCATATTTTCATCAACCCACTCCCTAAAACCCATACCCCTAAATTATTAATCCCAAATCCCTAAATCCCACTATCCCAAACCCTAGTTAAAGATCCCCAAACCCTAATTGTTGTCCCAAGAACCTAAATACTATTCCCTAAACCCCCTATTCCCCAAAAATCCTGTCAACAACATTCCAAAAATCCCTCATATACATTCTCTCCATAGTCCCTCATACATTTGGCAACAAAACCTAAAGACACCATAAATATCTTCATACTCATCTAAGAAAACTCAAACATTGGCAAACATGGAGTCTGATCCTTTCTATGACTGAAATGAGGAGACACTCAGTGATTCTTATAAAGAAGTACATGCACCAAGGAGACCTCACAAGGGTGGTAAACATATACAAGAGGAGCCTACTTCACTTGCCGAGCTACAGGCCTGTCCTCTTCCTATCACATGCTTTCAACACCAATCTTGTTATCAGTTCTGTGAGATGGTAGAGAGAGTCCAGTACCGTCATGAGTTGGCCAGGTTGTTTGTGCTCCATCTTCATAATGGCGAAGTCACTCTAGCAGGTGTGACATTCACCTTGACACCAGAGGCTATTTCTCTAGCAACTAACATTCTAAATGTCAGTGAGCAGTGGAATAAAAGGCAACAGATTGACAAAGAACATTATGAGCCTTACATCAAGGTTGGTTATCGGAGACATCTCAGTAGAGTTTTTCCCTTCCGGTATCTGAAAGACACATATGCTCCCTTGATGAAACTCATAATTAAATATTTCAGCTGTGAGGGCCGGTTTTCTCGCCTGTATGCCTATCACATCAGATTGTTGATGCACTTTACTAGGGTGAGAATGATGAATCTCCCCTATTTTGTTTGTTATAACATTGAGAAGATGACCACCTTAGTGCACAGGAAGCCTCCTTATTAGCTGTATAACAACATATATCATTTTTCACTAATCAAAATTGGGGTCTTGTATCAACTTGGTTTACAGAACATCTCATGGGAGGATTTCATTTCACATGAGGTTTTCACAGGTCCTCAAGTACCTCCAGCAGCTTTTCATGAGATAGGTGGACCTTCACATCAGTAGGAGATTCATGAGACACAAACCACTAGTGTACCAATGTCTGTCACATACCAAAAGGGCACTAGAAGGTTGTTTGCAGCAGCAAAGTGAGTACTATCTCCACCCAGGGTGGAAGGGGTCTCACCTCCTCCATCAGCAGAGCAGGTACAGGACAAGGGCAAGCAACCATTGCATGATGAGGGGCCTTCAGGAGGGTAGGAGACAGATTTCATTCTTATTCAGGATGATGACACTGATTTGGGCTCACAAAGCTCAAAACTCAAGGAGATCATTCAGGAGCAACAAGTAGACATTAATGATTTGTCTCTCAACCTAGAAAGAACCAAGTGGATAATCAAATATCTGGAGCAAAGAAACAAACAACTAGAGGATCAGAAAACCATTATGGAGCTACAAAACATACGAGAAAACCGACAAGCTGCCAAGAGGAGGAAAGTGAAGCTCACACCACTTGAACAAGAAATTAATGTTGATCGTGAGTCTTGGCTTGAGAGGGAAAATATCCACTTGGAAAATTTGCTAGAGAAGGCCAACAGGAAGAAAACTATGTTGAGGCACATGGCCTACCATTACTTGGTGAGAAACAAAAGTTGCAAGGCACGAATCAAGAACTTGAAGGCCAAGTTGAAGAAAGCATCAAGGAAGCGAAAAGAGCAAAATAGACTTCAGATATTCGCTGAGGCTCCCTTGGCCCAAAATAGCACTTAATGGAGGACACTCAACCCAAATTTCAAAAAATTTGGGACACTTTTTGCAATTTTGGAATTTTTGGCCTAAAAAATAGGTTTTTCTGCCCAATGTGCCGCACCACTTGGCGCGCGTTTTTGATGGGGACCTCCTTTTGAGGAAAACTCAGAATGTTTGGATTTGTCATAAAAAAATATGCGTGCTCACAAATGGCCAATAAATTTTGACAGGTTTTGAGCTTCCAAAAAGGTCAAGAACACCTCAAAAATGATCTTTCTGCCCCTTTTTGGACACACGGAAGCAGTGTTGGGAGAACTCGGTTTTGGACGGGCAAATGGAGGCCAAATTCAAAAATTCAACTTGTTTTGGAAAGTAGACAGGTGGAAATTTCCAACAAGTATAATTGGAGAAAATTTAGACACCGAGAAGGCCTCCAAAAGTAGCTGCAAAAAGGCACTACGCATAGGGAAATTAGCGCAATGCATTGGAGGAATTTTGCTCATTTTGGCGAAAAAATTATGTTTTTCGCCTAGTTTCTTCACTGTTTGACTTTTTCTCCTTCTAATTGTCAAACTCATGATGTAATTTAATGTAAATTGATGGATTTTCATGTAGTTATGCCAAATTTTCACTCATAGAGGTAGATTCATCCATGAAAAGGTAGTTTGCAACTGAATGAATCAGTTTCCTAGTTTTTAGAGACAAGCTATTCCACTGCCTACTTTTTAGTTCTAAATTCAGAATTTGTTGGAACAGATCCTAAACCCATGAGCTCGACCCCTAGAGGTTAGGATGAGTTTTTGTTTGCCTATATCTTGTGATTTTTCAGTCATTAGCAAAGGTTGGACTTTTGGGAAAGCTTGGAGCTTCATTGTATACACATTTTAGTAGTTTGGCTAAGGAATAGACCAGGGTTTGCAACACTTTATGGAATTCATGTGGCATCTTGTTTTGGTATTGTGTTTCCTTCTGTAATTTTAAGTTTACATGTGTTTTATGTATGCCATCATCTCTCTTTGCTTCATCTTAACTAAATCAAACAAGGATAAAGGTAGAATTCATTGATTTGCAGTGCTCTATCTAGGGTTTATTTAGTTATTTATGTTTTCAGATGTTTGAAGAGGATCGCAGAGCCTTTCTTGCCCTCTTCAACTCCTCACCTGTCTAAAAGCTCTCCATCTCATTCAATTTGAAGTACCAAACCATTTGCCTACCTTGCCCCATAGAGATCTCTGCAAAACTGAGCCTTATTCCCCAAACACAAATCTCCCTTTCACATTTGAGCCAACAAAACATCATCAAATTCAATCAAACTCTTATGCACACATACCTAGCCTAAGATCAATATTCAAATCAATCATCTCAAGCCCTCATTGATCATATTTTGCTGAGATTGACAAGGAGAGAGCCCTCTCCCGACCTGGTAGGGCTAGCTACTAGGTTAAGCGTGGTTTGATGTTATCCTATATCCTACCTTTCTCAGCCTGAGGTAGATTTAGGCACTAACAAGGCCCACACATCTCACACTTTGATGTAGGTTCTAGAGAGTTTGAAAAAACACTAACTACTAGAAAATATCAAGAAATATGAGTTTGCATAGGAGTCTTTGGTGTAATTGGTCTATGTGATTGGTGGAGGCTAGATCAAGATAAATCAATTAAAGATGACGGTCATCATTAGGTGGAAAATTCCTACAAATGTATCTAAAGTTATGAGTTTCATTTGGGTAGCATAAGAAATAAGGAAATTCATAGCTTCATTTTAAGCAATAGTTATATTGATCCATGCCATAAAAATTAATGGTAAGAGTTTCTAATGGGGGAAGGGTCAACTAAAGGCCATTAAAGAGTTAAAGAAGAAAATTAGTCAAGCACCATTTATCACATTATTAAACTTGCATTAGCTCATCAAAGTGGAGATGGGTGAAAGTGGGCATACCATGGGAGAAACTTGATGCAAGGAGGAAGGAATATATCCTTCAATTCCAAAATATTTCATGGGGAAATTTTAAACTAACGTACCTGTTAGTGTCAGTCTTTCCAGCCTTCCTCCAGTGATCAAATGTGCTCTTACAAAGTGAATTTGAAGTGTCAAGGTCAAATTTTGTCATTTCAGTGAGTCTTCAAGCAAAATTTGGTCACTAGGCATTAGGTCTAGGGTTTGTTTTCACTCCTTCTAAAGTTGCCCAAATGCCAATCTATGTCATCATTCAGCTGAGCCTATCATCATTCATAGGGTTTTCATTATCATCTCAGTGTCTAATGAGTCATTTTACATCTTGTTCATGCTTCAGTTGTGCCTTGGCAAGTTCATTTCCCTCTCCTAGGGTTTTGAAGGCAATTTCTCTTGGGCGGCCAAATCATTGGAAAAACTTGTTTCCTGATGTTCATACACCTTCCCCTATCCTTCATGTACCTTATCAAACACTTCCCATCCCTTAGATCTGCCAAATTCCTCATTTTTGCACAAACCCTAGTTTTGTAGCTACAACCTGGCAATTTTCTAGGTTGGGCCTATGTTTTTCCCTTTTGGATCCCTTCCCCTCACTCAATCTCTAAGATTCCACCTTCCCCTGCTTCCTAACATTCCTCTCCACTCCCAAAAATTTCCCCAATAATTTAGAAGCCCCCTATCCCCTTCATTTCGCTTCATTTCGACAAAATTCCTTGTTTCACACATCCGGGCAAGTTTCACTCAAATGATGTTTCAGATCAGTCAAAGATGAATTTTGGGAAACTAAGAGAGATTTTTGTCCATAACAGGCCAAAGAAGAAAAACCTCCTTCACTTTTTACACAGGTGTCATTGTTTGAGAGAAATGTCAAGATTACCATTGCCTCAGGAGAATCAAAGACACCTCTGAAGTGACCTTGGGAAAATCAAGTTTTCTCCTAGCTTGGTTGGCCAAATGATTTTATTGATGGGTAAAATGATAACTAGACAAATAGATATTTCCAATGAGCTATCATGAGCTCAATTTGGAGTTGAGGAAGGCATTCCAAAGTTCACTGCAACAACACTCTTCTTTCAGGCAGCCTCATTTGGCACTTTTTGACCAGTCTTGGGAGATTTGATTTTTGACAGGTCAAATCAACTCCAAATTGAAAAATTCCACTTGGGTTGGAAATTATACTCAAAGACCTTTCCAAAAAGCCATCCTGCGCCCGATTCTGACACCAGGAAGGCCCTCAAACAAGGCTGTGAATGTGCGCAACCACTCAGGAGCAGGGGCGCGACCACTCAGAGCAGGGGCGCGACCAGTTGGGCGGGGCGCGACCACTCAGCGCCACTTCTACAGTGCATTTTCCTAAGGGGCACGACCACTCAAAGGGGGCGCGACCACTCAGAGCAGGGGCATGACCACTCGGCCTATTTTGTCCAGAAACCCTCCAAATCGATCAAATCGCCCTCCTAAGTGCTAAATCGATCGAGGTAGGCTCTAAATTCATGAAGGATGCTAATGGATGATGAAATGATTATGTGTTTAATGGATTTATCATTTAAGATTTGCAAGAGAATGGTAAATTTGGCTATTGTTAATGTAGGCATTATGCTAGGGTTTGTGTGTTTTTTCAAGGTTTTAAGTCCCTCTTTTTCCCTCCTTGTTTCCTATGAAATTTAATTCACAAATGTTGTAATATATCTATCTCTTCTCTCATTTGCACTAAATACTAAATTCCCATCCCAAATTCCTAAAACCCTATCCCTCCCCAAAACCCTTTACAAAACCCTAATGCCCTTTCATGCATTCTACCCAAACCATAATACCCCCCCCACAGCAAGCAAACTAAATGACCAACAGAAAGGAAAACAAAAGAATAACAAAAAATATAAAAATGTTATGTAAAAAGAAAAAAGAGCAATAATATGCCAAAATGACCAAATATGAACAGAAGAGATATTGCTGTGTATAGTCATTGAAAAAAAGAAGGCATGCTGCTGTTGTATATCCATAGAAAAAACAAAAAAGATGCAGCTGTGTATATTTATAAAATAGACATATTGCTGTAGTTATTGTCTGCAAAAGAATATTGTTGTGTCTCCCCAAAACCAAGCCCTGTTGTCCTCTTTACTCCTTCCCTAAAATCCTGTTTCCCTTATGACAAGATGTAAAAGAAGTCTTATTCCCTTATGATTAAATCCTA
>APFE031609708.1:0-17669 GCA_000404065.3 Pinus taeda
AGAAAAATGTGCCTCTTGGTACGCCTTAACCCCTTTACAACTTGTGCATAGTGATTTATGTGGTCCACTTCTAGTTGTTCCATTCTCTAGCTACAAGTATTTCTTAAGTTTCATTGATGATATCTCCAAACGCACTTGGTTATACTTCTTAAAACTCAAGAATGAAGTATTTAACATGTTCTTGGCCTTTAAGGCCATTGTTGAGAAACAATCTGGACATCAAATTCTTAAGCTAAGATCTGATAATGGCGGAGAATATGTGACCAACAAATTCATCAACTTTTTCTCTGAGCATGGAATTCAAATGCAACATACTGTTCCATATACTCCATAATAAAATGGTGTGGTTGAAAGGAAGAATCACACCTTAAAAGAAATGACTAATTATATGCTTCAATCTAAAGGACTGAGTCTTAATTTTTGGGCAGATGCAATTAACTATGAAAATTACATATTAAATCTCACTCTTACTAAGGTTTTAAAGAATATCACTCCAGAAGAAGCATGAAGCTCAATTAAACCAGATGTAAGTCACTTTCATGTTTTTGGAAGTGAAGCATAGGCCTATATTCCCAATGAGAAAAATAGAACCTTAGAACCTAAGAGTGAAAATTGTATTTTTGTTGGATATTCTAAAGATGTTGAAGGATATATAATTCTTCCACCTAAGTCCAAAAATGATATCATTAGAAGAGATGTAAAGTTTGGTAAAAATATATCGACCTACGAGCCTAGTTCGGTGGATGTGCCGCCTCTCTCTATCACTTCTACTTCTGAAAATATTTCTTCTTCAGATGGTGACAACGAGGATGAAAATCCTTCCCCACCTTCTCGGGATCCTCCTTCAGTTCCTCAGCTTCCAAAATGGGTCTGTGTTACTCGCGATGTAGTAGGTGCTCTTGCAGGTGATCCTACAAATCAACAATGTACACATTCTCAATTTGATAACTTCTTTAATAGCTCAAGCTTCAGCGAATTATGATCCTAACACCTATGCAGAAGCTTCAAGCCATCCAGATTGGGATGCAACTATGAATGAAGAATATCATTCATTATTGGAAAATGATACATGGGATCTTGTTCCTCTTCCAAAGGGACATTTGGACAGAAACTTGTTAGATGCAAATGAGTTTACAGAACCAAGTTTGGAGCAGATGGAAAAGTTGATAAACCTAAAGCTCATCTTGTTGCTAAGGCTTTTTCACAAGTTGAAGGAATTGACTATACTGAAACCTTCTCCCCTATTGCCAAAATGAACTCTATCCACCTTTTTCTTTCCCTTGCTATATCTTTCAAATGGGAAGTCCATCAGATGGATGTTAAATCTTCCTTCTTGCATGGGGACTTGCATGAAGAAATATATATGGAACAACCTCCTGGCTTTATACAAACAAACTCCAGCCTTGTATGCTTGCTTAAGGAATCCCTTTATGGTCTCAAGAAACCTTCTCCCCTATTGCCAAAATGAACTCTATCCACCTTGTTCTTTCCCTTGCTATATCTTTCAAATGGGAAGTCCATTAGATGGATGTTAAATCTTCCTTCTTGCATGGGGACTTGCATGAAGAAATATATATGGAACAACCTCCTGGCTTTATACAAACAAACTCCAGCCTTGTATGCCTGTGTAAGAAATCCCTTTATGGTCTCAAGCAAGCCCCTCGGTCTTGGTATGCCAAAATGGATAACTTTCTTTTAGATACTTGCTTTTCTAGGTGTTATTCTGACAATACTATCTACACCAAGAAATTTGGTAAGTCTCTTATGATTCTTGTTCTTTATGTTGATGATCTTATACTTACTGGTACTTATCCCAACCTTATAAACCATGTGAAGCCCAACCTTAAAAAGCAATTTGAAATGACAGACTTAGGACACTTGCACCATTTTCTTGGTCTTCAAGTCTTGAAATCCAAGGAAGGTATTTCCCTTTCCCAATCTAAGTATGCCTGTGATATTCTACGCTAGTTTCACATGGAAGACTATAATCCAACCCCTTTCTCCCTTTTCTTCTGGAGCCAAACTTTCAATCACTTGCACTTCCCCTAAAGTTGATGCTACCTTATACCGCTAGCTTGTAGGAAAACTTTTGTATTTGACCCACACCCATCGTGGCCTTTCCTTTGATGTTGGTGTTATCGTTCGATTTATGCAAAACCCACATGAAATTCATTGGAAAGTAGATAAAAGAATACTTCGTTATGTTCGAGGTACAATTCAATTTGGGATTCATTACAGTGTAGAAGCATCTCCTCTATTGGTTGATTTCACTGATTCTGATTGGGCTAGTGACCCTGATGATCAGAAGTCTACTGTAGGTTATGTCTTCACTCTTGGTTCTGGACCTATTACATGGGCTTGCAAGAAACAAAGTGCCATTTCTCTTTCTTCAATAGAAGCTAAGTATTGCGGTGCCATAGAAGCTAGTAAGGAAGCCCTGTGGCTTCGTCAGATCCTGTCAGAGTTTGGCTTTTAGTAGTAGCATCCGAATACACTTTGTTGTGATAATCAAAGTTCCATTCAACTATGCAAAGATCCAATCCAACATCAGCACAACAAACACATTGAACTATACATGCACTTCATCAGAAAGCTCATTCATGACCATGTTATTGAAGTGAAATATTGTTCAACCGATGATCATGTTGCATACATATTTACAAAGGCTCTCACAGAGGCGAAGTTTACTAAACTTCGATTTATGGTTGGAGTTTAAGAAGTTGTCACTAATCGTGGATAGGATCTAATGCCTCCTTCCTTCTCCTATTTTTTCATATTTGTACATCGTTCAATCATATCCCAAGTTGCTCTTAAGGGGGGATGTTAGGATATTCCGACACATCGGAAATAGTTAAGTATAACTTGGTCTAGTGTAGAATTAGGTAAAGTGTGTTTCTTTACTATGTACTTTGGTAACTTACAATCTGACAGCCATGATATGTTCTATACATGAAGTGATTTGATGGTTCATTCTCTCCTTGATATTACATCCGATTGGTCCATGATCTCTATTTAAAGAGCATGGAGGATCATTTTTAAGGTGATCATTCATGAGAGAAACTTATGTAAATTTTCTTTCTTTTACATTAATATATTACCTGAAGTGGTCACGCTAGCTATGGCTGTGGACTGTGTCCCTCTTTGAGGGTTTTAACCACGTCAAGAATATTGGGGTATTGATCTGTGATCTGTTTGTGAGCAGTGTCCTTTGGTGTTCTATCTGAGGAACTTACCCTATAAATTCCTACACCCCCTCGTAGTATATTTTATGGGCATTAGGAGCCCCCCTCGTTACCATGCGTTCATATTCATAAAGAACCAAAAGGTAGAAAAATTAGAGTTTAATTGAAAGCATATATTGTACGATATCCATGGGCATTGTCCAAGAATATCCTTACAAATCAAGTTTTAACATGGTATAACAATGATAAAAAAATTTCCAATTAGCGTACCATTGTTTCAAAATTCAAGGTTGGGTTGAATAAATTCTAGGGTTCCCAACTTGGCATGTTTATATATATCCTTACTCACCCTTTGGATGATATCCATGTATAGGATAAGATACAAACAAGAGAGAAACACCATTTCTTTCAAATATGAATAATTTGGATATTCAAAATATACTATATAGGCTTAAACTAAAATCTCCACGTAAAGGTCCACATGTTCATGGAATTTGTTATAGTTAAATAATGACACTAGATGAAAATATGGCATTTTTGTGCCAAAAGAGAAAAAACATAACCACAATTATTTGTATGTCATACTCTTTTTATACATTGTCATTCACAAGAACATAATTGCGTAAAGAGAAATGAGGTGCATTCTATAGCCTAGCATGCATGAGACATGTATCATCTTATGTAACACTCATAGACTAAAATCGACAAAATAAATGAAATCCATCTTAACTATAGATCTTTTAAGAACTAAGAGATTTACTCCTACAATTTTTTATCCCGCTTGGTATTTAATAGATCCTGATTTAATATGGATTTATGTTAGTGATGCTCTTGGGGTTACGCTTTATTAATGAGCCAATAAAAAGTGATCTGTTCGGGTGGATATGCCTAGATATTTTCCGTAAAAGTGGCAGCCACCAATATCTGGTGTCCATGAACCACACGAGAAAAAATAAAAGTAAAAATTATTTAATTAAAAATTATTTAAGAACCTAATTTAAAAATAAACTAACCAAAAAAAAAGAAAAAACTTCAGCAATTTATTGATGTTTTCTTTATGATATTTATACATATTTATAATTCAAGAGAATTCCTTAAATTGTATTGTATAAAGGAAATGATAAACCTCTTATGGAAGAGAAATGACCCATTGAAAGGAAAGTTGGCTCTTTGATTGGCTCTCTCCAACAAGTTTCTTACATGGGACAATGGACTAAAAAGAGGTTGGATCGGCCCGAGCCGATGCTATTTGTGTAGATCAAAAGAAAATTTAGTTAACCACCCATTTGTGAATTGTCTCTTTGCTCGACAAGGTTGGAAATTCGTTGTATCTAATTATTTTCCATCATCCACTCCTTGGGAAATGTATTACATATTAGATTTTGGACAGATTAGTTCAATCCTCTCCTGCTCTCCTGATTGCTTAAGTTAGTACTATCTGGTGGGCTAGAAACATGCCTATTTTTCAAGACAAAACTATTCATTTCGAAGTGTTAATGATTTTATAGAATATATAGTCAATGCCTACAAAGTGGATCCAAGAAAAAAGAAAACTGGATTTTTGTTATTCCTTCAATGAATGAAGAAATTCCTTGGGGATACTCTGATGGGGCCAACTAAGTGCACCTACAAATTTATGGTGTTGGTGCAATAATTTATCTCAACGGACATTTGATAAAAAATATTAGTTTATGTCCAGGCAGTGGCACTAGCACAAAGGTAAAGCTCTCAGGTATATGATATCTTTTGTATGTGACAAATTATTTTGGTGTCAGTAAATTACAAATATTTGGGGACTCCCAACTAGTGGTCGAATATATGTGAAACAAGATTGAAATTGGGGGTCTGGTTAGCTAAGACAGACTGCAACAATATCATCGTTGCCCTTCTTACACTTGATTTTAAAATGGAATTGTTGCAGATATGTGGACCATTTCTAATGAAGACCACTTTGTAACTTCCCTTATGTATGTATGAACTACGAGGGTCAGTGGTATGTGTGGATGATCATTTCCTTCCCCATAATGTAATGCTTCCATTATCAGTAGGCTTGTATAATAGAATATATCTATTTTTTGTAAGTGGAATACTTTTAGACTGTATCTAAAAGTGTCTCACTGTAATATGCCATTGGATGCCCTCGTTGGGTAAGAACTGCACCAATAGCATAGTCGGAGGCGTTTGTCTTAATTTCTAATGGTTGTTGCATGTATGTTAATGTGAGCACTAGTGTAGAGTAGAGGTGATGCTTTAACTCGACAAATGCCTTCTATTGGGGTTTAGATCAAAATAAATTTTCTTTTGCACTGCCCTTGGTGACTTGACTCAAAGGCCAAGTGATATGAGAGAACCTCAACACGAACCTTCGATAGAAATTGACAAGAGCCAAAAAGATGGGGAGCTCAATTAGAGTGGTTGGGGTTGGCCAATATTGAATAACTTGTATCTTGGATGCGTCCACATGCACACCCTGCTCATTAATGATGTACCCCAGAATTTGAACCTAGGTCATGCCAAAAGTGCATGTGCTCTTCCCAACTCCAGCTGAAGATCAGGATGTCATCTAGGTACACTACCACGAACGAGTTGGTAAAAGGTTAAGATGCCATCCATCAAATACATGAAGGTTGTGGGGGCATTTGTTAACTCGAAAGGCATGACCAACCATTTGAAAAGGCCCTCCTTGGATTTGGAGGCAGTCTTCCACAGAGCGAAGGGTTCAATTGGTACCTAGTCATAACCAAAATTCAAGTCAATCTTCATGAAATATTTGGCCCCCTTAAGCTGGTCCAGAAAGTCATCAATCCGTGGGATCGGATACCTATTTTGGATAGTCATCTTATTCAATGCCTCATAGTATAGAGTCTTTAGGTTCCATCTTTCTTCTCTACCAACACAATCAGGGTCCCACGGGGTGTTGAACTTGGCCTAATGTGCCCTTTCTACAACAAATCCTAGCTTTTCCTCTTAGTTTCATCATTCCCCAAAATAGAGCATCAATAAATCGGTCTGTTAGGTAGCGGCGTGGTTGGGGTCTAGTCGATGGAGTGCTTGACCTAATAGTGTAGGGGTACCCCTTATGGGTGAGGTGAAAATGTCCCTATACTCTTCCACTACCTTGTGCATCTACTAATGTCATGTGGAGGAGCCCTATCTAGAGGTTGTGGATGTGGCCAGTGTCTTCTTCTTTCCATGAGGGTGAACCATAAGGAAAATAAATTTCTCTATCTGGGAAATGATCTTACTACATTTCTTCATAGAAATCAAAGATATGGTGGTAGGAGGTGCTACCTATGGTATCTTGTATAAGTTATTTCCCAAATAAATAATGATAGTGAGAGGCCTAGACTCATTTACAACATGACACTCCCACAAGTATGGTTGGCCCAATAATACATCACAAACTTCAAGATGAGCAACATTACATAGTACCTTATCTGTGAAGGGCTTGATGTTATAGGGAAGGTGACATTATTGGCACACACGAAGAGCTTGCCCTTGTTGAAGTCACTGGATGGTGTACAGCGACTAGTGTGGTGTGGTTGATAGGCCCAACTGCTTAATGACCTTTGCTGAAATGAGGTTCTTTTGGATTCCACTTTTGATAATGAACTATGGTGGAGAGCCCTTCACCCATATTTGTGAGTGGAATCGTCGCTCCCCCTCCTCTATATCTTCAAGATCAATCTTCTGGATCTTGGTGGTGGCAACGGTAGGACTAGGCTCAACATCAATAATATGATTCCCTTTGTCATTCTCCTTGTCAATTTTTAACTCAGTGTCAGAACATGCATCTGATTCGGAAGCCTTTAGTTCAGTCACCAATGACTGCTTGGCTCGACACTCACTTGTTGTTATGAAACGAGCTCACAAAAAGATAGAATAAATAGATGAATGCCTTAGAAATAAGCCTCTTCAGGGGGGAAACCTTCTTTACATTACACAAATGAACAATTCTTAGATGATACAAATGACAAGACCTCCTTTATATATATAAGAATCTAAGGGGTCATAATATAATTAGAGCTGACATAACAATAATAATGTAAGGGCACAATAATAACAATAGTGGGCTTCTATGGGGCACAATAATAACAATATGGGGACTACATGGGCACAACAATATAATAAGGGGGTTGTACTAATAACAATAAGGGGTTACACTAGTGGTATAGGGACCTAACACTTATGTTGTGAGTGGGGATCTTATGGAACTCACACCATTTGCATGTGTCCTTGTTTATCTTCGTGGGGTTTTTATTTGCTTGTAGCTTCGGCAGGTTGTCCTGGCTCACCCCGCCTTGGCTTTTTTCTTTGTTTTGTGGTTTGGGGGTGCCTTTCACTTGCTTCGGATTCACAGATTCAAAGTCTCACTTCTTCTGTTTAAATTTCTACTTGATCTTGACAGGATATCGATAGGCAGCGGTAAGCAAGGACATGTCCAGGAACTCCATCTCGTCCTAGATGTACTTGTGTAGACAGTCGTAGTACTTGATTACTAAATGTCACTTAGAAACCTTGATACTGAGCTTCTTGCGAAGGGTATGGAAAATATTTATGAACTCTAGCACGTCTTGGTCCCTTCCCTATCGTAGCATGGTTAACTTTATGTATTTATATTCATAGCTCCTGAGAGGGAAATATTGTTCCTTGATGGAATCTCAAAAAGAGTTCCAATTGGGTGTGGTTGAAAAATAGTAAGGAATGTGCCTTTTGTTCACCATAGGTTTCCCACCAGTCCTTGACATGGGGGGCGACTTTGAGGAGTTAAAAAGTAATATTTTCTCGATTGGAGAAGTCATGAACTGAAAAATATCCTTCCAGCAGATTTAGCCATCTATCTACAATGTTTGCATCTATCTAGCCTTCAAATATGGGAATATCAAAGTTAACTTGTACCTTAACAGGAGTGGCACCTCTAGAATGGTTGATGGATGAAGATGTGTTGCATGTGGGTATCCGTTGAAGGATCTAGGAAAATTTATCCATCATCGCATTCCTCTATCGCTCGAGGGCTTCCTCGAGCAATATTTTGAAAGGATTTCCTGCTCCCTCATCTTTCTTTGCTTCCGCCATGGGAGGCTGTCGGGGTTTACAAGGTTGGTCTTGCAAAGGTTCAACTAGTTTGAGCCCTAAATCCTTATACCATAACCTTGTTGGGGAACTGCAAAGAAAAATAGAGAAAGAGACAACCAGGGAAAATTTTAAGAATGGAAATTTATCTTAAATTTTAGAAACCTTATCGAATCTCACTAGTACATAATATGCTATTTGTAAAATGTTTGGCAATGTTTTTGTAAAAATATTCAAATTTCTAATAATTTTATATAGTCTCTATATAAAATTTTGGCCATTTTTAAGGTAAAACAATTTTATACTATAAATTTTGGGCGAATAATATTTAGAAAAAAATAGAAATTAACGAATTGGTTTTTTGGAAAAAACATGGAAACTTAGCCCACTTGCGAATATTAGCCCCTAAAAGTTTCCCTAGATAAAACAACTTTGATACCACTAATCTAGACTTATGTTGCAACATAAAAAATATAGATATGAACATAAACATAGCGATGCAGCATAAATAAAAATTCATTTCATTAATATCAAAGAACTGAAATATGCTTACATATAAAATAGAAATAAACTAGCTCGGGCGATGGTAGCTTATCTCTAAGAAGAGATGTTGCAGCTACATGCCTCTAAACTATGTTACAATGAGGATCAAGGGCCTTTTTATTATTTAAAAACAAAGGAAAACCATAAATAACCAAAACCCGAATCCCAAGAGATAAAGAACTAAGAGTTTGTGGACCCCATTGGGGTTAGTTGGCAAGCCAAGTTTCGGGGGTCGTAACTTGGTCATATGATATTCGTTTGGCGTGTATGATACCTCATTAGAAAGATGTCCCTAATTAATATAGGATTTTCCACAAGCCCTTTCCTATGGCATGGGATTGCTACGGACCTCAAAAAAACACCTTTTAGGGGTTCAAAACAACTCCAGAACTTCAGGAACCAAAAAACTGATAAAAATAGTAAATGTTGCTATAATTAAGAAAACAGAAGAAACCGGCTGGAGGTCTAGGTGGAATAGGAAGATGGCCACCAATATCCACCTGGATTAACTTTGGTGTAGGGAATCCCATGGCTAAGTTGCAGAGGTATGTGTATTGGCCCAAGATGCAAGAGAAGGTAGCTAGGTTCATAAGAGGATGCATGCTTTGTTGAACCAACAAGCCTAGAATTAGGAAACAGTGTCTATATCATCCCTTACATGTACCTAATCATCCTTGGGAAATAATTTCCATGGAATTTGTGGGAGGTTTACAACAATTAGGAATTGACATGACTCCCTGTTCGTGGTAGTTAATAGGTTCAATAAGATGTGCGTTCTGATGCCGTGTAAAAATCCCATCAGCGGACAAGAAGCACCAAAATTGTTCTTTGGATAGGTATGGGTGCACTTTGGGATACCAACAAGAATCATTTTAGACAGGGATACAATATTTCTCAGTGCATTCTAGTCTTCATTGTGGGAGAAGATGGACACAAAGTTGAAGAGATATACAACATTACACTTAGAGAGAGATGGGTAGGAAAAAGTAATCAACAGAACTTTGGTGCATATTTTGAGGGGATACAACCAGAAGCATTCAAAGACATGGGATGAATATCTAGTATATATACAACATTATTACAACATAGCATTCCACACATCTATAGGAAAGTCCCCATTTGAGACTTGTTTTGGATATTTTCTACCTTCACCTTTGGATATTGCATATGGGCAGCAAGGAGTGAGGGAATATCTTATAGGATATGATTTGAGGGCTAAAATTTTTATAGATAATATCAGGCATATCCATCTACAAGTATAATACGCACTGCAAAAGTTGTAGGATAAGTATAAGGCCAGACATGATCAACACAGAACAGAGAAATCATTCAAGGTAGGAGACAATGTATGACTACAGTTGAACAAAGGGAGGTTGTAGGGGTCTGGTAAGAAAATCAAGGCTTTGATGTGTGGTCCCTTTGAGATACTAGAAAAGGTGAGTGATAATTCCTATTGACTTAGTTTACCACCATATATGTGAATTTACTCAGTTGTGAATGTAGAGAATTTGAAACCTTATGAGCCTTCCATGCTAGAGCAAGAAGAGGAACAGGTCTTACTTTCTGTGGAGGATTTGGCACCAGATGCTCAAGTAGAGTTGATAGAAGATACATATTTGAAGTCGAGGTCTAGAACTACAAGACAAGGGAAGCATGACATTTGGTAGATTGGGTTGAAGGGACAACTTGCAGGAAAATCTAAATGGTACACCAGAGTGAAGGTGGAGGAAAAATTTCCTCACCTCACTCAGTAAAAGATTTTGGGGACCAAAAGCCTCCCAAAATGGGGAGGTGTGATCCATATTGAATCATTATATTGTTTTTCATCCATATCGATGCATTTAGAGTGGAAAACGTGGAGGAATCAACTCATGGGACCGTTTTTACTGGTGGGATCCAGTTTGGAAAAACAAGGTATGAAACCTTCTGAGAGCTTTTCTAGACATCAAATGACGTATTTTTGGGGTAAAACTTTGCTTCTTTAGCGTAGTACCTTTCCATGTTGTTCTACAAACATAAATATTTCCAATGACGTAAGAAGCACATCAATATGCGTCTGTATACAAAAGTTATTCCACTCAGAAGTTGGCCTTCCTGTTTTCACCACCATGGTTTGAGAGGATGTCTTGTCAGCCCCCATTATTCATGGAAAAGGGGCTAGCCATGTGTTTTTGATGTAAAATAATCTAGAAGAGTCTATAGTGTAACTCTAGTTAAGAGATGATACAGTCAAACTTAACCACTAGTAGGCTATCGAGTTTTGTTATAATCAGACCACTAGAGGAAGAGGCATTCCATTATTTCAAGAGAATTTTGTTCCATAGTTGAAGAAAGACAACTATGAGAGATATGAGGTAGAGCACACAGAGAAGATATGTGCACTATAGCAGTCCACAAGCCACATACATTACTTCTTTGTACCTGCAACCTTATTTTCCAGACAAAGAAAGAGAGTGAAGTGACCTCACCTTCTAGTTGGGTTTTCTCCGAAAAGGGTTTCTGAGAGCATATTTTGTGTTTTATGTGTGTGTGAGAGCTTATCTTTTCATTCTCTGCTTTTTTTCATAGTTTTCATTCGCATTCTTTTACTAATTATAGTTAAATTTACAGATCTAGAGTTTTAATAAAACTATAATAGTGTAGAAATTTAGAATTTTAATATGTTATTAATAGATCTATTGTGACGAACTATCTAGTGGAATATCCATGATTGTTTATGGATCACTAGGAGGATTAGAGTCCTCATTTTGACCAATTTGGTGCTTGTATTTGTTGAGAGGATTGAAATCCTCACTTTGACCAAGTTGGTGCTTGAATTTGTTGTGAGGATTGGAATCCTAAATCAATATTGGAGATTTGAAGGAGAAAGAGATTTTACTGTACAGGTTGGAGCTTGAATTTTTTTTTAAAGAGGATTTGAGTCCTCACTATCTTCATTAATAAAATTAGTTTATTCTATTTCTTGCATTCTAGTTTAACTTGTGATAAAAATATTAACTGGGATAATATAAACATTGAAAGAAATATCGATTCACCCCACCTCTTAGTATTTCCAACACATATCAAATTTAACAACTATTTTGTTATAGGTATGAGATGTTTTCCTCCTCCTTTCAAAAATCACCATGACCATTTCATCACCAAACCTTTTCTTTTGAAACATTTGAGTTCTTTCCAATAGTTACGATCTCACCAATTTTTCTTTTTACCTTTTTCTACCATTTGGGGAGGATTTTGCTTGCAAGATAGGTTGCATACCAAAGCCTCCCATGGAGGAGGTCAAGATAACACTCATTCTTACTTTATTATCATGTATTACTTATATATTGAGCATATTGGAGAATTTTACACTTTTTATTGTTTCTTGTTATTGGGTTCATTTTAATTAATGAGTATTTAATTTTTTGTGTAGACATATGTTTTGGGTTCACAATATCATTCTTGTCTGTTTTACTAGGAACAACAACTAGTATTAGTTTTTTGCTAACCTTTTCTACAGAAAACATCCAACATACCCGAAAAAATTCATTTAACGCTTCAAAATGACCCTAGAATGTTTCAGACCCCAGTTCTACAAATTGGGACCCACCTGTAAAAATGAGCCTACAAGTTGATTCCTTTAAGTTTTCCACTTTGAAAGCATTGAGATAGACTAAAAGAAATATAATGATCCAAGTGAGATCATAAACATCCTTAACTTCCACATGGCTTGGGCTACACCAACCCTTAGCATGGTTGGATTTTAGGTGACTCCTCTTGACTACAATGTTTTTTGGAACCTGGGTTGTCAAATAGATAAGGTATTTTGAAACCAATCATGCTAGTGAGGCTTGACATAAAAATTTAAAGGACACGGTGGTGGGTTTGATCCACTTATGTGTGTTAATATATTATGTATTAGTGCACTCACATGTTTGACCACTACCTTGAGGTGCTTCAATGGCTCTAGGTTAGGCCCTCATGGGAATTCAACCTTACCCAATGATGAGAACTCCTTGCTATTCACTATTGAATCTAGCCCCTTTGAACCATACAAAAATTACAATTAAAATCACCAAATATGATGATTAGTATTAAAATTACACCTTATCTATTCGATAGTTTACTAGATTTTAAGTAAAGATATTTCAGAGAAATCACATAGAATTCATAGGGTCAACGCATTTCGAACCTCTATTGAGGTTCATCATCAGGATAAGGTTGGAGAGAAAGATCATTAGATCACCAATTTTATACCAGAGATGCAACGGTAACTTTTAAACAGTAAAAAAGAAAAATAATATAAAATAAAATGAAACATTAAGGGATCAAATTAAAAAATTAAAATAAGAAATTTATTGACCAAGTAAATATTTCATTAGTTATTAGAAATTTATTTATTTCTAATATTTTATATATTAAAAAAATATTTATCTCACTTTGAGTCAAATAAGAAATCAAATATCTATATCATTAATTTAAGATAAAAAATTTATTTTTATTATAAATAACTATGTTGATTAATATATATATCTTAAATATATTATTAAAAATAAATAAATAAAATAACAAAATTTCAAATTATAAACTAAAATCAAATATAAAAGAAAGGAGATGCGAGAAAAATAATTACTAACAAGGATAGAGAAGAGAAAACAAGAAGGGGTGGGGGGGGGGGGCAATCGGGGGGCTTAGAAAGAATGGTAGGGACCCAGGAATTGCTTAACTTCCATCCAACGTCTCTATTAAGAGTACTAATTATTTTCTCATTTTTGATGGCTTCTCTTAATTCACGATGATGGAAATGATCAACCCTAGTGGGGACCTTAGATTACTATAAAAAATGTGGTGCTTTGACAACTCAACCTCTTCTACTAAAGAAGAGGAATGAGTTTTGTAATATCTAAGGTTCATTGCATGCTCTTGAATTCTCTGAGAAATGGAACGACCAATCTCTCCATTGTAGGGGGTTCCACAAGAACATGGAATCAAATAAACACCCTTCATGTTTTTTGGATCCACGAGGTCTTTGACGGATATTAAAGAGCTACAAGTGGTTTTAAAAGGTCTAAAAGTGGAGACTACCTTATGTTTCCCTAGAATCCTACCAATCTTGTTAGTAGTCCCTTGCATAAAGGGAAGTTGGATGCTAGAAGCTACCTCAACTGGCTCTTTCTTAGTCTTAGGTCCTTGGCTTGCTTTTAAAAAGGCACGAATATCTTGCAACGTTTTATAACCATTTTTCTTAAATACATTCAAGAGATGGGTTTTCTAATCCATCAGATGGTCTTCATCAAAAACCCTTATAGCCCTAGTAGCTAGAGTGTTGAGAACACCTTGTTTTTGGGCCAGAAAGTGATGAGTGTTTTCATGAAGATATTGTTATGTGTGGGTTTTCTTTCGAAATACCAGGTGGGAGAAAGAGCCATCATCTTTCTTGGAGATAAGTACATCAAGGAATCGTAAGCTTCCATTAACCTCATATTCCATGGTAAATTGGATGGAGCTAGATTGATTGTTTAGATGTTCCAAATAAGAGTCTAATTTTATTGACCATGGGGCCATAAGATGAAGGTATCATCCACAAATATTTTCCAAACTTTCGGCTTCAATAGAGCTAAAGGCAGAGCTTTATATTTGAAATCTTCCATAAAAAGGTTCACAACCATAAGAGAGATGGGAGAACCCATTGCAACCTCACAACCTTGCTCGTAGAATTCACCTTCGAAACTAAAGAAGGTCGAGGTAAGGCAAGTCTCTACAAGCTTGGCAATGTTAGGGTCTGTAATACGATTAATAACCTCAATAGCCTCCTTGATATGGATATTAGTGAAAGAGAAGAAATAAAAAAACTAACCATTAAATCACCAGGCTCAAATTTCACCCCTTTCAATTCATTCACAAAAGAGAAAGAATCTTCAACAAAAGAACTAGACTTACCAACGAAAGGTTTAAGCTTCCGAGCTAAATATTTAGCAAGGAGATATGTAGGCCCACTTATTTATTGAAAATAGGTCTAAAGAGGGCCCCTTCCTTGTGAATCTTAGGAAGGCCATAGATCCTTGGGGTGATAGGGCTACTTTTTATAAGCTTGTGACTCATGGAGATTAAATAATTATAGGATTTAATAGCTATGGCAACAACTTTAGAAACTTTTTTAATAGCGTTCTTATTGAGCTTTCTATACCTCCCACTATTGCACAGATGATTTGGCATCTTTCTCCAGTAACCATACCTATCTATAATCACAACCCTTCCTCCTTTATTTGCTTTAAGGACAACAACGTCGAAGTTATTATTTAAATATTTAAGGGCTTTGAATTTAGACTTGCTAATATTCCTTTTAGGTGGTTAAGGGTTTCTGATGAAGACCATCTCATGGATGAGAAAACAAATCTCTTGAATGTAATTAAGAAAAATGATTATTAAATGTCGTAAGGTGTCTTTGCCTTGTTAAAAGCAAGCCGGGGACCTAAGACTAAGAAAGAGTTGGTTAAGGTAGCCTCTAGTATCCAAATTCCCTTTCTCCAAGAGACTACTAACAAGATTTCTAGGATTCTAAGGAAACATAAGGTATTCTCCACGTTTAGACCTTTGAAAACCATTCGTGGCTCTTTAAGATCTGTCAAAGAACCTGTGGATCCCAAAAACATGAATGGTGCTTATTTGACTCCATGTTCTTTTGGAACCCCCTACATTGGAGAGACTGGTCATTCCATTTCTCAGAGAATTAAAGAGCACACAACAGACCTTAGACATTGCAGAACTCATTCCTCTACTTTAGCAGAACATGCTGAATTGTCAAAACACCACATTTGTTTAGAGGATTCTAAGGTCCTCACTAGGGTTAGTCATTTCCATCACTGTAAATTAATATAAGCCATTTAAATTGAGAAAAGAATTAGTACTCTTAATAGAGACGATGGAGGGAAGTTAAGAAATTCTTAGGTCCCTACCTTTCTTTCCTAAGCCCCCTGATTTTTCCCCCGTCATTTGTTTCATTCTCCTGTCCCTATTTAGTATATTTTTTCCGACTCCCTTCTGTTTTGTTTGATTTTAGTTTATAATTTGAATTTTGTTATTTTTTTTTAAAAATATTGAAGTATATATATAATAAAACTTAGATATAAAAATAAAATAAATTTGATTTGAATTTAATGTATATAGATATTTGATTCTTATTTAATCAAAGTCAAAATACAGATTTTTAATATATAAAATATTATAAAAAGTAAATAAAAAAATCTAAATAACTAATTAAATGTTTACTTGGTAAATAAATTGCTTGTTTTAATTTTTAATTTTATATTATTTTTCTTTTTGACCATTTAAAAGTTACCATTGCATCTCTGGTATAAAATTGGTGATCTGATGATATTTCTCTCCAACCTTGTCTTGATGATGAACCTCGATAGAGGTTCGATGATCCAAGTGGATATTGGTGACCACCCACCAAGTCCACTTGGACCCCCACCATTGTTTCTTTTAGCTTTTCAGTTTCCTTAATTGTCGCACAGTTTACTATTTTCAGCAGTTTTTCGGGTCCTGAACTTCAGGAGCCGTTTTGAGGCCATAAACAATATTTTTTGGGAAAATTGAGAGAAAAATGGGTCCATGGACTGATGTTGTTCTTCCCAAAGTTGTAGTTCTCGGATAGATCTTTATAATGAGATATTGTGCACGTCAAACGGAGATCTTATGCCAAAGTTACGACCCTAGGAAGTTGATGTACCAATTTACCCAAACGAGGCCCACGGTTTGGCGTTTCATCTTCTAGGGTTAGGTTTTCGGATGTTTAGGGTTTTCCATTGTTTCTGAACAATAAATAGGCCTTCAAGCCTCATTGTAACATAGTTCAAAGGCATGTAGCCACCACATCTCTTCTCAGAGATAAGCTACCATCGCCTTAGCTCGTTTATTTGCATTTCTATTTGTAAGCATATTTCAGTATTTTACATTAATGAAATGAAGTATTATTTCCGCTGCATCTCTGTGTTTATGGTTATCTCTATAAATTTTTGTGTTCCTGTTTAAATCTAGATTAGTGGTATCAGAGCGGTCTACTTTTTCTTTGTTTTTCTTTGCATGTCCCCAACGAGGTCGGGATATAAGGAGTTAGGGCTTGAACTAGTCGAACCTTTGCAAGACCAGCCTCGCAAATCCCGACGGCCTCCTATGGCGGATGAAAAGAAAGATGAGGGGGCAGGAGATCCTATCAAATCTTGCTTGAAGAAGCCCTCGAGTGACAGAGGAATGTGATGATGGACAGCTTTGCTCAAATCCTTCAGTGTCTACTCAGTGGCGACACATTGGCTTCCAACAGCCACTCTGGAAACACCACACCATTTAAGGTACAAGTTAATTTTGAAATCCCCATATTCGAGGGTCAGATAGGTACAGATGTCGTCGATAAATGGTTAAATATACTAGAGGGTTATTTTTATTTTCATGATTTTTCCAGTTGGAAAAAGATTACTTTTTCTCTTCTCAAAGCAACCACCCACGTCAAGGACTGGTGGGAAACCTACTACGAGCAGAAGGATGAAAGTACCGGCTCATTATTTTCAGTCGCACCCACCTGGAATTCATTCCGGGATGCCATCAAGGAGCAGTAATACCCTGTCAAAATCTATGAGGACAAATACATCAAATGGACCAAACTGCGGCAGGGACGAGACCAAGATGTGCCAGAGTTCACAAACATTTTTCATACCCGTCGCACACAGTTGGGTATCAAATATTCACTGCATCTGGTACTCAAATACCGCGGCTGCCTACACAGATACATCCAGGAAGAGATGGAGTTCCTGAACATCTCCTTGCTCGGCACGACATACCGATACGCTGTCAAAATCGAGCAAAAGTTCAAACAGAAGAAGCGAGACTTTGGAT
>APFE031609709.1:0-23753 GCA_000404065.3 Pinus taeda
ACCCTTTGAATTCCTTTTCTTTTCATTGGCTTTTTTGCTTCCATTCACTATCTAATGCTACCCTTATTTCTTCCAAGGTCCCAGATTTAGCAGTTGGGAACCTTAAGTTTCTCTACCTAGCTACTGATCTGCCAAGATTAAACAGTTTGGACAGATATCATTCTCTATTCTACAACATGGAAATTGAAAACATGGCATGATCCAGATTAGACTGTTGGACCACCCATCAAAAATTTAGTTCTTATCAAAACTGATACAGGCATTGCCTTCTTAGGGAAATATGGGATCTTTGCTTTTGTCAAAGCAGAGCATATTTGGACCTTTGATATCCAATCATGAAACATGAAACCTATTGGTATAGGTATCCAACACTGGGCGTTATGGGCAGATTTCTGTGGCATGATCTTTCGTACAAATAGTGCAGATTTTGACCGTATCCTACGGGCACTCTTTGTGGCTATGTTTCTTTTTGCATCTAG
This sequence comes from Pinus taeda, assembly GCA_000404065.3. NCBI lineage: Eukaryota > Viridiplantae > Streptophyta > Pinopsida > Pinales > Pinaceae > Pinus > Pinus taeda. The sequence goes on from APFE031609709.1 coordinate 480, forward strand.
GGCAGAATATCGCCAAATTTTGCTCCACTTCTTCTTGCTTTTGTTTAGCTTGCATAATGTCCAACTGCGTTGTCAGAGTCCCTAGAATATCAGTTTTGAAATCTTCTAGTAGATTGCCAATTTCTATGCTGGTTATACCTCCACCGGAGATCTTGTTATCCCTTGTGATCATGTCACATTCTAGTGGCTTTAGTGTTGTGCTGCCTCTTGAACTCCCGATACACAAATCAATGATGTCAGCAAAAGTTTCCTGATATATGTCACCTTTACCCATAATGTTTAATGTTTCAATCCATTGTTCTTTCATCCCTTTAATTAGTTTAGTTTTAAACACGTTGTCAGGCAAGGATAAAGATGCATAAGGAGATCTCTGAAGATTTTATTGAAAGTGTTCTACATATTCCTCCAGTGTTTCACTAGGTCTTCCTGTCATTTGAAATATCTCATCTTTTAATTCTCTAGATCTGCAATAGTCCTAATATTTCTTTAGAAAAGCAGTTTACATCTGATCCCATTTGTTTATAACGCCCCCACCTAACCCCATAAACCATTGTAAAGCTGCTCCTTTTAATGTGGAGGGAAATAATTTTAGTTTTTGGGGATTGGTGGTATAGTCATACCCCCGACATAATACATCAAACTCAAATAGAAATGCATCTAGATCCTCTGATGTTAGGCCATGAAATGTAGGGATATTCTGGAGAGGAATGGCTTTCATAGGTGTGTTAACTACTATGTCCACGATGGGATACTCCAGTGTGGAGGTTTGAGGTGTTTGCTGGTTCTGGGCCATTTGATCAAATATGTGCCAATACCCTTCTGGGATTTCTAGAGAGTTATTCCTAGGATGACTAGAAGGAATAGGAATGAGATTAACAACACTTCCCTAGTCTGGGATAATGAGTGTTCCTTGCTGAACTACTACCTAGGGGTATCTTGGCTCCTCAGGTTCTCTTGCTTCGTTTTGGATAAACTTAATAGCACTCCCCTTATCTGGGCTGCTGAGTGTTTGAATTATTTCAAGAGGGGATCTTGGCTCTTTTGTTTCCCCTATTTCTCCTCCTCCTTCACGGAGATTACTAAAATTCCCTTCTTGTAAAGAAAGTGAGCAAGAATTCTCAATTTTAGATATCATTTTGGGATTCAACTGCGTTAAGTAAGTCATTCACGTATGACCATTTCCATGAGAGGTAGTCGTAATTGACTAATTTCTCATGATTTTTGAATAGTTCACTTAGCACTCATTGCATCGGGTGATGCTCACAGGGGGTGAAGAGTGGGATGAACTAGTAAATGGGAGAACGCAACCACAGAGCATCATCATCACTTTCGGGGCTTGCACCCGACCAGACTTCCCAGGGGTCACCCATCCAGATCCTTGGCTCAAGCGCGCTTAACTGTGGAGTTTTTCCCACAATCAAGCCCACTTAGCTTGCTACCCCATTTGCAAAACCTTAGCAAGTATTATTCCTCATGAACCATTCAAGTAGAGATCCCTTGACTCTTTTTGAATTCCAAAATGATATCTAATATAATGCACTGCGTAAACCCCCATACTTAAATCCAAAAATGATATCTAATATAATGCATTGCATAAACCCCCATACTTAAATTCTCAATTTCTTGAAAATCTTGCTCAGTTTCTTCTGTTTTGTTGTGCACCTTAGCAAAGGCTACAGATGGTGAGTCTATGGCCTGAAGGGAGCCAGTAGGTTGTCTAGAAGCAACTTTTCTAGGGCCTACTGATGGCTGAGATTTGGCTTTCTTAATGATATTTTCTATGAAGGTTGATCGACCAAAGGTCACCGGTCCCTTAGTTTTGTCGGGTTTTGGTAGTGGTTTTGGATTATTTTCAAGTTTCTTCTTCTTAGTCATACACACAACTCAAATATTTATTTCTACCTTAAGTTCTTTAACAATCCTGTTTGAAAGTGGGTGGGGGAGCAGAGATTTTACATGCTCCGTACGTAGGTTCTTACCTTCCGTTTTTAATACCCAACTCTTTCCTAACAGGCACCCATCAGATGCACACTACTCTTTAGAAATGGCTACACTCTCCCTGGCAACGACGCCAAAATGTTGAGGTATAAAAGGTTTCTTTTTAACTCCTAATTATCTTCACAATAGTTATCAATTCGGGCAAGATTTTCTATTTCAAGAGTGTAAACAGTTTGTGGCATCTATTTACTCAAGAGTAATGTTTCTAAATTACAGTACAGTGCTTTCAAATACAAGAGTAAATGGATGCTTTCACTTGCAATTAAAGGAAACTCAATGCTCTGAAACTAAATCATTTATTCACCAAAGTAACAACAATTATCAGTCAAGGATACAGTAGCAATAACTCATTCCTTGTTTAACTGATGTAAACTAAATCAAGCATAAATAAGATCCTCAATCTGAGAGCTTTGACAGTAATAGCCAATGTCCTTTACAGTTGTTGATCTCACACACACCACACTAAATAAACAATTGGAAATGGCAATGAATTAAATCAATAATGCTACTGCCACTGATCAAAATGAGATAATTATGCTAACTATAAGAATGCTAAAAGGAAAACCTAAATGATTGTAGAAAGTAAATGAGTAGCAACGTTATATAATAGAAATGAACAACAAAACTTATGTAACTGCAATGAACAACAAAGATAAGTTACTGAAATGAACAACAAAGCTCTGTAAGTAAAATGAATAGCACAACAATATACTTGCAAAAAGCAGTGATCTTGTTATGAGGGAAATTAACAGCAATGCAATTAAATTACAACATATAAAACATATCAATTCATTAAGTCTGGAAATATGAAACAGTAAAGAAATGCGACTACAATAGATAGAAATGAAACCAAACCATCACACGGCATAAATCGTAAAGGAATGATACAAGAACAACAAGTGAATCCACCACGGTTGGGCCCTTAGCCACTAACGAACACCGCTGGATTACTTTAGTATGAAAGAAGGAACAACAACTGTATTATATATTAATCATATGCAAAATGGTTACAGCCAGTTCGTACTCTGTTTCAACAACGAGAGTCGATGATCAAAGTAAAAATACAAAAGTAATTTCTGAATAATCCCCTATTATTTACAATCGTTGTCCCTTTTATAATGGCCAGGCGGATAAAATAGTAACAACAGATAGAATAGTAAAAATGATCCCTTAGGATCAAGAGATCGTGAGAGATCCACTCAATCTTCCATCTTCAGTTAGCTCTTTTTCTTTTGTGCTGATGTGATGACCTTCTCTGTCCTTATCCGTAACTACGCGCTCCATCCTTGGCTTGCTGCTTCCTGGTGAAGGAACAGTAGTTACTCCACTTTTTCTTTTTCCTTCTCTCAGGTAGGGAATGGTAGTTTTCCCATTTCATCTTTTTCCTACATGAGAAAAGAAAATAATTAGCTAAATTGTAATAATAAATAGTTCCCTAGTTTTTACTATAATCCTTTGATATATGAATATCTTTAGAACATAAAGGGGATATAATTAAAGTAAAGGATGATGAAATAAATGGAAAATCCATAGCTTAACATGCTGCAAAAGGATTTTTAAAGTACTTGAAGGGAACTCAAGAATTTGGAATCAAGTATACATAGGTGGGCGACTTCAGCTTGATTGGATACTCTAATTCAGACTTTAATGGAGACAAAGAAACTGGGGTATCTACTTCAAGTTATGTTATGAGTCTTTGATTAGGAGTTGTCTCCTGGACATCACGCAAACAATCAGTTCCAGCAGATTCCACAACAGAGGAAAAATATGTGGTAGCAACTGAGGCAACAAAAGAAATTGTTTAGGTGAGGAAAATCCTTGAAGATTTGCAGGTAAAACAAGTATAATCGACTCCACTCATGATTGACAATACCTCGGTAATAAAGTTGGCCAAGAACCAAAAATTTCATGATCAAATGAAGCACATCAATACTAAATATCATCTGATTCGACATCATGTTTAGGCAAAAACAATCCATCTCCGCCATTGTTCCACTAATGACCAAGTTGCAGACATCTTCACCAAAGAACTTGGAAGAGAAAAGCTTGAAAGATTCAGAACAATGCTTGGACTCATCAACGTCCCTTTAGATTAAGGGGGGGAATGTTGACACCTAATGACAGGGATTAGGTGAACAACTATAATTAATGTAAATAAATAATAGAGAAGTTGGAGAGTCATCAGGAGATGAACTGAACAGCCACTCCCTCTTGTATATAATAACGAACAACCTGAAAGAATATCATGATTTGATTTTAGGAGTTACCTCCTAGCCTGACATTTGTGAATGAACAAGATATTTTGTCAAGTTTTATGTCAAATTCATGAGAAAAATAACATGTAAGTAAAGTGTTGAATAACATAAGATAAATATATATCAAACCATCAAAATGAACACTTAAAACCATGTTTTGATGAAGGAGTTCACCCCTTCCTGGGCTACATATCCTTGGTCCAACTTCCATGGCTTGGGCCTATGTATTAGCTCAAAATAGAAAAAATTGATGTTTACAATGCTTTACTACTCCTGAAGCCTACTTCAATGTGCTCATAACATCAAAATAATCCAAAAATGACTTTTTTTGATCCCAATTTGGTCGAAAATTTTAAAAGTTATGGCCAAAACAGTTTCTCCTAGGAATTCTCCACTAAAATTGGGGGAAATCCAGTTAACTCCGCTAAATTTGGAGTTAGTGTTGAATTTAGGGGACTTCCAAAAATGTCGCCAAGCTAACTGTGCATTAATTAGTGGATAATATCAGATTAATTATGGGTTAATCATGATTAGCACATTAAGCATGTTTAATGACGCGGTTATAATAATTCATTAGCTGACGGTTATGTAATAGTGGTCACATGGGAGGGGGCTAGTCCTCTCCTCCCCCCAACCCACCACGGTTAACATAATGAATAAAACCTGCAGCTATTATAGGTTAATACCTTCGGTGGTAGTAGAACGGTAAGTCGTGGAGCTTGTGTAGTGCAGGTCACGGGTTCGACTCCTTGGCCTCCCATAAAACTTTGCTGTAGTGCACTGATTACGCCGGACCTTTGGGGAGGGACATGTGGTAGCCTCCAAGCTTACCAAATGTCTCCTCCTCATTGGTCCACCTCTATCTAATGAAATCAAGTGAAATCACCACACTACAGACCAACCAAAACACGCCACTTGGAGAGATTCCATTAGTTGTTAACCAACCTATTGACCTACCACATCAGCAGTACGGACTATTGACTGTGCAATGACTATACATTTTTTTGCAAAATTCTTTTGTTTGGAAAAGCAGATTGAACACAATATCTTCCTCATACGAGCTTCATTTTGAGTGAAACGAGTTGCATTTGGAGCGTATCGCCGAGACGAACGTGGTTGTTTAGTGTTTGAGTGATTTTGAGCACTTTGATTTTTTACCTAAACATTGATCACCTGATCATTCCTCCCCACTGGAAGCCTTTTGAACCCCAAAAGGTACTATCAATTGTTCATTAGGTGAGGGTAAAGCTCCCTCACCTTCTCAATCTGCATCCATTTGGCCTTAGAAGGTTTTTGTCCCTTGAGTCCCACTCGAAAGTATTTGACATTCCCTCCCTTTGAAGTTCTAGTTCTTCTGTCAAGTATGAGATCTTGCTGAAGTTCATCAAGATATTTTGGTGAGAAATCATCTATTGATGGCAAATGAACATTCTCTCCTTGATCATCAATCAAAGGAGGCTCAAACAATCTCAAATTCTCAACATTAACAACATAGTATATTTACATATAAAGAGGCAAATCTAGCTTAAATGCATTGTTACCAATATTTTCAAGAATTTTAAAAGGACCATAACGAATTAGCTTCATCTTTTTACCTTCCCCTTGAAGTCTCTCTTTGATATATAACCAAACTTCGTCTCCAACTTGAAATTTATGATTGACACGATGTTTGTCATGCCTTGCCTTGTAGCTGCTTTGACCTTTTTCAAGTTGTTATTGCACTATGTGATGTATCAACTGAATTTGCTCAATGAACTTCCTTTCCTTATCGATGTCGCTATGAACATTGATGACAACCTCTTTCTCAAAGATGAAGTCCAATGGTGATCTTGGAAAGTCCCAAAACATGCCTCAAGTGGCAATGCATTTGTGGAAGAATGCTTACCCCTGTTGTATCATGCCACAACTTGGGATGTTCGCTGCAATATCCTTTAAGAAGATGAATGATTGTTCTGTTGACAACATTAGTTTTTCCATCTGTTTGTGGATGAAAGGTTGTACTCTTCTTCAACTTAGTGTCCATCATGTTTGACAAATTTGACCAAAATTTCCCAACAAATCGATAATCTTGATCACTTACAATGGAAGTAGGAAGACCAAAATGAACCCAAATATTTTGAAATAAAATATGAGCTATTTGTTCAAATGTAATTTGGAATTTACATGGTGTTAGAATACACATCTTTGTTGAACTTGTCTACAACTACATACAAATAATCATGACCTTTCCTTGACAATGGAAGACCTCCTACAAAATCCATTGAGATACTCTCCCATGGACATGAAGGTACCAAAAGTGGAGTGTAGAATCCTAGTTTCCTATTGCTAGGATTACTAACTGCACACAAATAACATCCTCTAATGAAATGAGATACATTATCAGACATGCGTGGCCAATAACAATACCTTTGTAGATTCACTACTGTCTTGGCTACACCAAAGTGTCGAGGAATCAATGAAGTCTGCCCCTCCCTTATGATACTATTTCTTTCTCCCCATGGAATACATAACTTTCCCAAGTGATACAACAAACTATTATGTACCTGGTAATCTAACTCTTCAATTTGGTTTCCTTGCCTCAAGCTTGCATGCACATCTTGAAAGTCATTATCATATGCATATTGTTCAAAGTAACTTTCATGTAAAACATAATTGTGCTTGATTATAATAGATGAATTTACAATAGGCCTAGAAAGCATATCAGCTACCTTAATGTAGATTCCCTTTTTTGTACTTGATAACCAAATGAAATTGTTGTAGAAAACCCATCCATCTGAAGTGTCATGATTCCTGCAACTTTGACTGTGAGTATAAGTACTACAATGGTTGATGGTCGGTATGGATAATGGTCTCTTTCCCCATCAAGTAGTGTTTCCATTTTTTAACACATTGTACCAATGCATAAAGTTATTTTTCATAAGTGGGATAGTTAGTCACAACACTATTAAAAATTTCAAAATGAAATGAAACAGGCTTACCATGCTGCATAAAAACTTCTCCCATGGTGTGATCACTAGCATCCATTTGAATCTCAAATAGTTTTCTAAGATCCGGAAGAGCCAATACCGGTGCTGAACTGATCATTTGTTTTAAAGCACCAAATTCTTTCTGTTGTACATCTCCCCCTTGGAAGACCTTCTTAACACTAGTTAATGCATGATGTGGAGCTGCAATGGAAGAAAAATTAGAAATAAATTTCCTCCAATATTATGCGGCCCCGAGAAAGCTTCTTACCTCTGTAACTGTATTGGGCTTGGGCCAATTCACAATGGCCTCAACCTTAGAGAGGTCTATATTCAGCTCACCTCCTCCAACAATGTGTCCCAAATACACTAAATAAGTCTTGCCAAATTCACACTTTGACATCTTTGAAAACAATTGTTCTTTTCTCAAGACATCAAGTACTTTGTGCATGACATGTTCATCTCTGGATTTGCTGAATATGAGAATATCAACTAAGTAAACAATGACAAAGTCATCTAGAAATGGTCTCAATACATCATGCATAACTCTCATGAAAGTAGTTGGAGCATTTATAAGACCGAAAGGCATAACAAGCCACTCAAACGATCCTTGTTTAGTTTTAAATGTGGTTTTCCAAATGTCCTCTTCAGCTATTCTAACTTGATGATAACCACTTCGTAAGTCTAACTTAGTAAAATAATTTGCATACCTCAATTGGTCAAGAAAATCATTAATTCTTGGGAGTGGATAACGATTCTTTACCGTTATTTTATTCATTGCATAGAAATCCAGACACATGCGCCAAGTCCTGTTCTTCTTTGGTACCAAGACAATGGGTGAACCACATGGCAAAGTAGATGGGCGTATGATACCTTTGTTCAACAATTCTTGATTTTTCTTTTTGATTTCCATGCTCTCCATGATCGACATGCAATACATGCCAATGTTTGGAAGTGGAACATCTTGTTGCGGTTGTATCTCATGCTGAATTCCCCTGTTTGGAGGTAACCCCTTTGGTTCCTGAAATGTCTCGCCATGCTTTCTTACCACATCAAACAAATCAGATTTTAACTTATCATCACAACCTTCAAAAGATTCATAATCTTTATCATTCTTTTTCTTGATCATGAGAAGCACAAAATATTTACTTGCATTTACTAGTCTCTTCATTTGCCCTGCATTAACCAAAGAAATGTTTAACTTTTTGCGATGGGCTCTCACAATATACTCCACTCCGTCCTTGAGTAATTTGTATTTGTTCTCATGGCAATAAAATACCGCTTTCCTATCATACAAATATGTGCTTCCCAAAATGATTCTTGAGATGTCAAGTGGAACTACATCTAACTCAACTTCATCAATGAATTTTTCAGTAATGGAAAACCTGAATAAGCATTTCCTTGCAACCTGTAAATTTTCATTATTGACTATCCAACCAAAGGGATATGGCTTGTGATGAGGTACAGTTTCAAGGTTAAGTGTTTTGACCAAGTCTTCTGAAATTAAGTTCGATTGTGACCCACTATCAAATAATGCATCAATCCTTGTATGATTTGAAATTACCCTTACATGGAACAACTCTATCCTTGATTCTTCATTTGGAGTGTTGTTGTGACTATGTGAGGAACTAGTGCTTGTTATAGCTTCTTTTCCTTTTTTGACCATGGCTGAAATCTTGGTCCCATCACCAGAATCAAATCCAAGATCATGTTGTGTGGTAGATGTCGTCTTTTGTTTCCCCTTATCGTTTGGTTTCTTAGGCCATAGTTCGGGATGTAATTTCCAACAGTGAGTTTCATCATGCCCCACTTTGGAACAATTTTGGCATATAGTTTTCTCCCCTTCTTTCTTTACACTTGCATTCTTCTTTCCTTTCAATTTTCCACGCTTCTCTTTCTCCTTACGCTTGAATGACTTCTTCTTACTACCCTTTTCTTGAATGTTCTTTCCTCTTTCTTTAAGGTGTGTGGCTTGCACACATACCTCATCTAAATTTCTTTGATTGAACATAAGGATAGTGTGTTTTAAGTAGGAATGTAAACCCCCAATATATTTCAAAATAGTATCTTGGGAATTCAAGTTTACTCATAACAACAAAGCCCTTTTCCTAAACTCCTCAGTATAGCCTTGAACTGTTTGGCCCTTGAGTTGCCTAACATTTTTCCAACTCATAATGGCTTTTTGCATATAGGATAAAGGATAAAATTGTCTTCATCAAGGGACTTTTGAGGTCTAAAATGGGCTTCCTAGGAAAAATGCACAACCAAAATAAACTTTATAAGAACCAACAGGATTCAAGATGATGATGTCAACCATGGGGGATGATTCACCATTTTTGGAGTAAAAAAGTAAAAAGATTAAAAAATAATAAAATAATAAAACTACTTTTTCAACTTGTATTTCAACTTATCTCCCTAATTTTTTAGTCAAGTTTTGAGTCAGAGTACTCATTCGATGCAAAATTTAATTCCTCATCCAAAGAGTACCCATGTTGCATACTCTTTATGGATCATGCTACATGAAAAATGATAAATACATGAAAAAACGTGATTGCAATCACGTTTTTCATGTATTTCTTAGTTTTTGTGTAGCAGGGTTCATCGAAAGTATGCAACATGGGTACTCCTTGGATAAGGAATCAAATTATTCATCCAACAAGTGTTTCCGCCTGAAATTTGAGTAAACCCATATGGATATAAGTTGAAAATACAAGTTGATAAAATAGTTTTTTCTTTTTTCCCTCTAAAATTTGATGATGTCATCTAATCTTATCTTATTATTTCCACTATTATTTTATAATTTACTTAGTTAGCACATTTTAGACCTCAAAAATCCCCTAATTTAATTGAAGAAACAAATTCAACCCAAGAAATGGATATCTTACCTGAATTCACATTTCCTCTTTAGTCTTTTCTTCTCACCAAACTAGTGCTTCTCCTTCTAGCCTCAATCAAGCCAATTAGATTTTTATGTCATCTACTTGAAGTTTTGAATTCCACAATAAACCTCCAATTTTCGAATCCAATTGTCTAACTTTTTTGCATTTACCTCACCATCGTACATGGGAAGTTCAAACTTAATGTCCAATTTGAGTAAGGGAGTTTTTTCCTTTGGGGTTTTTTTAATGACTATGAACAATTTTTGTGGTGGAAGTGGAAGATGAGGTTGTTTGTGAAGATGAGGATGATCAAGGTGATGAGGAAGATGATGAAGATGATGGAGATGGAGGAGGCTTTCCTCCATTACCCTTTGAATCTTTCTTTTGATCCTTTTTATCTTCTGAGGTTCCCTCTCTATGTGGGGACTTAGAACTCTCTCCAGCCATTCTAGTATTCCTATGTTCATAGAGGACTCTAACCCTGTTAGTTAAATCATAGAAAAATTTCTTGAATGCTTCCTCTTCTGAAAGACCTTCAGTCTCTCTTGCTCCAGACATGATAGCTTTAGATTCAAGCTCAGCTTCTGGTACTTCTTGTACCTCCTCAATCTCAATTGAAGGTAAAAATTGAGGTGCTTCAAGTGCAGCTGGGATTGAAACTTTAGGTCGATATTATGGCCTTGTGGCTCTCCTTCTTCTAGGAATTATCTCAAGATTTGCAACCAATAATTTCCCTTCTCCTCTCTGCAACTTTAACCTTGTAAGCATCACAAATTTGCAACCATTAAAACCCTACTTTCACAAAACTCAAGCAATCAAGAAAATAAACTTTGCTCTGATACCAACTTGATCTGTTGTTGAATTTTATTTTTGCTGTGCTAATTTCAACTTCAAAATTAAAAATAATTTCTTATCATTTCCTTCATGTGCATAGGTTTCCTTTATGGTGTTTGCGAATAAACAGGTAAATTTTGTAAAGTTTTATGTCAAATTCATGATTAAAATAGCTTGTAAGTAAAGTGTTGAACAACAACAGATAAATATACAAAAAGCCATAAAAATGAACACTTAACAAAATGTTTTGATGAAGGAGTTCACCCCTTGTGGGCTACATATCCTTGGTCCAGCTTCCATGGCTTGGGTCTCTGTATTAGCTCAAAATCGAAAACAATGTTGTTTATAATGCTCTACTACTCTTGAAACCTTCTTCAATGTGCTATGAACATCAAAATCATCCAATAATGACTTTTTCTAATCCCAATTTGGTTGAAAATTGTAAAATGTATGGCCAAAATAGTTTCTCCTAGGAATTATCCACTAAGACTGGAGGAACTCCAATTAACTTTTCTAAATATGGAGTTAGCGCCAAATTTATGGGACCACCAAAAATGTCGCCAAGCTAACTGTGCATTAATTAGTGGATAATCTCCAATTAGTACAGGGTTAACAGTGATTAGTGCATTTAATGGCGGTATTATGGTAATCAGTTAGCTGGCAGTTATGTAATAGTGGTCACATGGGAGGGGGTTGGCCCTCTCCTCCACCCAACCCACCATGGTTAACATAATGAATACAACTTGCAATTGTTATAGGTTAAGAACTTTGGTGGTGGTAGAATGGTAAGTCATGGAGTTTGTGTAATGCGGGTCATAAATTTGACTCCCTGTCCTACCATAAAATTTTTCTACAACACGCCGATTATGCTAGACCTTTTGGGAGGGATACGCGGGGGCCTCTGGGCTTACCACATGTATCCTCCTCATTAGTCCACCTCTATCCAATGAAATAAAGCCAAATCAACACACTACAAACAAGCCACGATGCACCACTTGGCGAGACTCCATTAGCTATTGACCAACCTATTAACCTGCCCAATCAGCTGCCATGTCAACAGTACAGACTGTTGACTGTGCAGTGACTGTGCTTTTTTTTTGAAATTCTTCTATTTGGAAAAGTAGACAAAATGTAATATATTCCTCATACAAGCTCCATTTTTAGTGAAATGAGTTGCATTGGGATCATATCACTAAGATGGACATGGCCGTTTAGTTTTTTATCAATTCTGAGCACTTTGATTTTTGAGCTAAATACTGATCACCTGATTACTCATGACCATATTGATCAGATGTTCAGTCGTTTTTCAGTAACATTGAGGAGGACAAATGTTGGGAGCTTGCCATCATTAATTGAATGTACTAAGAAATCATACATTCCAGAGCCTATTTTTCATGTTATGGAAGAAACTATTGGCATGCGAAGTTTTATTCTTAGATCACATGGTGAAGAGAAATGCATTGAACAAATTAATGACATTAGCTTCCAACATCAATTTTGTATCAATTTTTTTATTATCAAAAAACACTTATATGGGGCAAGAAGTATTCAACTACTGCAGAATGGGTGTTGTCATCAGGTTGGGAATTTTTTAAGTTCATTCCAAATCATCCAATATTTGCATCAAAAATATTGTTATTACAATCAATTCCTAAAATTCATAATGCACAAAGGGAAAAAAGAGATATAAATTATTCTCAATGCCTAGAAGAAATTAAAATATATATTAGATATACATATGAGTACTTTGATGTTACTGATTCTTTTTGGTGGGAGTTTTTTTTCAATAATCAAAATGATATAATTTCAAGGTCATTAAATGAAGATATATTTTTGAAGACTCCATTTATTTGGCCACAAAATGTGTCAAATGAACATGAGGAAAGAAACATTATTGAACAACAACAATCTCAAGGTATTATAAAGCTTTCATAGGTGGAGGAAGTAGAAATGTATATTTGTTCTAGAAGATCTTGTGCACAATGTGAATCCATGGAAGACCTTTGTAGGGGTTTTATACAGGATGTTAAGGAGGGTTGCATGATCACAATGTTAGAAGATGGAGATCCACATGGTTATCCATTATGGGTTTCCAAGGTTATAAATGTCATTAAACAAAATGAATAGGTTGCAGGTCTTGAAGTATATTGGTATGCCACAAATACACACCCATTCAATGGTGTGTACAAGCCAAAGATGGTAGTTAATAAAAAAAATTGGCAGAAAGAGAAAAAGAAAGGGTGCAAATATAAATCATCGCTAGACAGACCTCTTAAAATTGGCGGATGTTGACATACTTATTTATTACTTCAATTTAACAAAGAGAGGAACTCTTCACTTCAGGATGATAAATATTTTGAAGAGGTTGCTACCAAAAGAAACAATGTTGAGATGGGAGTCTGCTGAACCCAGTCGTAGATCTAGAAGAATTTTGAAACATGAAATGGTGGGCATGCATGTTAACTCAGATCGGGCACTAGTTTATGAAAGAGAAGAATATTGGCCATCTTCATCTACATCCAATTATTTATCTAAAGATGTTGTAAATTATGATGGTGTGTCAGAATATATGAGTTATTTTTAATAACTATCTAAGACATTTTATGCAAATTATGTTTGCATGGTAAATTGAAATAAATATTTTATCTTCCATATGATCTTACATGAAGTTATGAGTCATTTATACGTTTTTTGGATTATGCGTTTTCATTATGATGAATTCAGTTTTTTAGCATATCCACAATGCAACAATAACTTAAAGAAATAATGTATGTTTCATTCAATCTACAAGTCTTGATATTTTGATTAAAAGTAAAAAATATTAGAAATTGATGTTGAATTTTTAAATTATACAGTGATATTTCCATGATATTATTTATTGTTATCATTTGATTAATACCATAGTTAAAAAGTGTTGCATTTTTAATGCCTCATTAAAAGGGGATACTTCATTTCGATAGTTGATTTTTATGTTTTTGTTGCAATGGGATAAGTTGTCTTAGGCTAAGATTTGAAAAAAACTATACTTTTAGCCTTTAAAACAAAAATTACTCTTGGAATAATGGCTCTTTCTTTTAGGTGTTCATTTTTAAAGGTTTTTTTAGTCATAATTTGTTCATAATGTCATGGTTGAAAAATGTTGAAAACTTAAGGTTTTTTAATTCCATGGTTGAAAATTTGTCAAAATATTAAGGTTTTTCTAAGTTATGATATTTTTTATTTAATGTTATGATTGAAAACAATTAGAATTTTATGGTTTTTTAGAGTCAATATATTTCATATTTAATGGCATCGATGAAAATTGTTGGAATTTTAAGGTTTTTCAGGTCCCGTTATTTTAGCTTTAACGCCATTGCTAAAAAATGTTGAAATTGTACCCTGAAAAGAAAATGTTATTCTAGCATCAACGCTTTTCATTTTCATTTTGTTTTATTCATCCTTTTTTCACAAAAAGGTTGGTTTTTACTCCCATTTTTAATTTTCATTTTTTTAAAATTTACCCTTTAAAAAAGCATCATTATGGAATACACAATTTTTGTTTTTGGGTTGCTTTTCATTTTTTTGGGGGGTTTTTGTGGCTAGAGTTCTTGTTTTGAGTTTAGAGTTCCTGTTTCAAATTTTACATTGTTTTTAATCCTAGGAACATATTTAATATCAAATCCTTGAAATAATGATATAAGACACCATACCTCTTGTTGATAGCTTTTTAGATTACTTGAAATGTAGTGAATAATATTTCGTCACTGACACGTGACAATATTTGAATCACATATTATCTTTAATGCTTGTAATTTGAGATCTATGTCTTTCTTTAATCCAAGTATGAATACCTTATATTCTGTAACATTATTCATGAACTTGAACTCCAATCAACATGAAATAATATCTTTGTTCTTCTGAGGGTCGATCTGAACGGAACCAGCTCTAGAGCCCTCTTGTCTCTTCAAACCATCAAAATACATAGTCCAAATATCAATAACAAACAAGGTATGTTTCTACACTAGTACTATTCACATCTATAATACGTAGGTCATTATCATCATTTGGATTGGATGAAAGGAGTTTCAACTGTGTGTTTCGTGATACAAAAGATGGTTGTGCAAGATAACATCCAATATCAACTTCTAAAAATCAATTTCCAAATATTTCTTGTACAAATCTAATTGGTTCAATGTGATTTTTAGGCATCATCATAATATACTTCATAAAACATTCACTTTCTACTCAAATATTATTGTTCTTGCTGTTGTGGCTATTTTGGTACAACCATTAAGAGATTTCCCCCCATGTTCCTAACCCTAATAGGATTACCAGATCACAAATATTATTCCAATGAAAACAACTATCCAATTCTAATCCAAAACACAATAAGATCTATATATCTAAAAGTAAACACCCAAATCTAGAATTTGGTTTAAGTGAATACCCAACCTCCTTGTAATTCATCGACGGGTGTTGAGCTTGCAATAGAGATATCACACTCCAAATAAGTAGATATCATGCCCTATAGTCACTTTATTCCTTACACACATCGACAGATCAACAAGAAAACAAGTTCTTCTGCAGAAGACCAATTAGCTCCCAAAACCAACATAATAGATAACAAATTTGATATAAAAATATGTAGGAAAGGAATCATATCATTCATTAATATCAAAATGACAATAATACATGAAATGTACCATCTAGTTCTTGTCTCCGAATTTTGGAAGAGTCTCCCCTATTTTCAGAGAAAATGACCAATGAAAAGAGAAACCATCCTTGTTGGTATAAAAGAATAAGAATAACCCTAGAATGGAGACCCAATTTTGATTAGCTTAGTCTTAGAGAATAGACTAGTATATATAAATGTAGAGGCAATCCCAAGGGATGAATGTAGACATTTAGGGTGACAAAGTGTTAAGGAATATTCTACAATAAGATACCCCTAGCCAACTCATACACAAGTGGGTCAAGTTGATCTCCTTGGAAAAATAGGCCTCTAGAAACATTTTTCTCAATTATGAGTTTTTTCTCAATTGTTGCCAATTATGAAATAATTATTATCTAATAATTATGATATTTTGGCAAAATAATTATTTGAAATTACTCAATTATGTAATTCCACCCTTTTAACATGGAATAGCCCCCACAGAATTAAATGTAGAGGTGAAAATGGGATGCATTCTAGCTAGAAATTGAGGTAAGTTGAACTAAGGTTTCTCTCGCAATAATGGAGTGGCAAATAGGGTTATAAAAAATTCCCCATAATGCATGAGGTCAAAAGAGAAACTGATGGATGTGATGCACTACAAGAAAGATCAAGTGTCAAAATAGAAGGAAGGAGACAAATCCATGAAGCTGAATCAGATCAATCCTAATGCTAGAGTCCCATCTATGTTGATAAACATCTCTGAGGTGGGGATACCCATTCTTAGTAATAAAGAGAAATTGAACATGGATGCCAAAACATACACTTTGGATCAATGAAATGGCATGCTAGAACATGGCCATGAATAATACATAGTGGATCCATGTTACTCATAAAAAGGAGCATAGCCACCAACAAATACAGTGTGAATCTATGTTTCATTAGATATCCATAGGACTATGGAAACATAACAGAGAGGGTTCCCCATAGTAGTCCTTAAAGTAAAGAATGAATACATAACTCGAACATGTCTTGGGAAGGGTGTGATATAAGAGTGAAATGTCCCTAACCAAGGATCTTCGACATAACCCTAATTGTATGAATCTACACCATGTGAATAAGTGCGCTGATGCTGAGCATGGTAGAAACGATTTGATTACCAACCAATGAGGTATATTAGTAATATACACGAGGGAATACACTAATGAGGAAATTGGACCCTAAGGTAACTAGTAGAGTCCACTAAGTGTGAATGAATGAGCTAATGTTGAACACTAGTGAATTCCGCCACTATCAATCGCGAGGATGCCTTCCATTGAGGACTACAAGCTCCAAGGTGCTATTGGTTCCTAGATCAAGCTCTTGGTTAATGTGTTGAAATCAATAGGGGGGTTTGTTGAAGGAGGGCCTTAGTGTATCCCCCATCAATTGACACATAATAGACCAAGAGGATGTAGTGAATGGATGAAGTCATGAAGTGACAAAGTACAACTAAAAAAGGGATGGCCAACTCAAAAAGGTCAACATGCAACTGTAGATGGCCAACACAAGATGAAACTTCCCTTGAACATGTAACAACATGACACAAGAGTGACTTGGAAGCATGACTAGTGAGCACCTTGTGATATTATATAACAACACAGGAGGAATTGAAGCATGATCCATAATGATTGTGTTAGTCGGTCTCGAATGCCCTCCATCAGTGATCAAATATGCTCTTACAAAGTGATTGTGAAGTGTCAAGGTCAAATTTTGTCATTTCAAAGAGTTTTCAAGCAAAATTTGGTCACTAGGCATTAGGTCTAGGGTTTGCTTTCACTCCTTCTAACGTTGTCCAAATGGCGGTCTATGTCATCATTTAGATGATTCTATTATCATTCAGAGGGTTTTCATCATCATGTCAAGTTCCATAGGGTCATTTTACATCTTGTTCATGCTTCAGTTGTGCCTTGGCAAGTTCATTTCCCACTCCTAGGGTTTTGAAGCCAATTTCTCTTGGATGGTCAGATCAATGGAAAAACTTGTTTCCTGATGTTCATACACCTTCCCCTATCCTTAAAGTACCATATCATACACTTTCCAACACTCAGGTTCCCCAAAATCCTCATTTTTGCACAAACCCTAGTTTCTAGCTACAACCTGGCAATTTTCTAGGTTGGGCCTGTGTTTTGCCCTTGGACCCTTCCCCTCACTCAATCTCTGAATTCCACTTTCCCCTGCTGCCTAACATCCCTCCCTACTCCCAAAAATTTCCCCAAGAATTTAGAAGCCCCCTATCCCCTTCATTTCGCTTCATTTCGACCAAATTCCTTGTTTCACACATCGGGACAAGTTGCACTCAAATAATGTTCCAAAGAAATAAAAGATGGATTTTCAGAAAATGAGAGAGGTTTTTGTCCACAACATGCCAAAGAAGAAAAACCTCTTTCATTTTTTGTACAGGTTTCATAGTTTTAAAGAAATATAAAAAATACCAGCGAGAACGAAGGTGCTCCAAGGACGGTTGGCCAAAGCACAAAAACGAAGGAAAACGCCCGATCCACTCCAAATTTTGGCCAAAGCCTCTTTGACTGAGCATGGTACTTTATTGGGGACTCCCAACCCAAATTTCAATAAATTTGGAGAAAATTTTGTCATTTGTGAATTTTTTGTGCCAATTACAGGTTTTGGCCATTTGAATGGTCACGTTCCAAGCGCGACCATTTTGGAGGACTGCTCGGAATTTTAAAAACTTGGCATTTTTGGAAAGGGCATGCAAAGAGAAAAATTACCAATACTTGGGAGAAGCCTGATTTTGAGATTTGAGCCTCCAAAAGCTCAAAATACATAAAAAAAAATGACTTTCTGCCCACTTTTTGAGTTGCAGAAAGTGACCTTGGGAGAAATGGTTTTTGAGGGGGAAAAGCAACTCCAAATTCCGAAATTCCACTTGGGATGGATACTAGACAGACCAAGCTTTCCAATGAGCCATATTGCACCTAATTTGGACTAGTGGAACCCACTCAAACGTTGCAGCAAAGGGGCACGAGCATGTGAACAGGGGGCGCGACCATGAGAGCCAGCTTTGCCAGAATTGACCTTTTTTGTCAAAAAACACTGTTTTGACTATGGTTGACCATTTTTACTTATAGATGATGGGTAAATTTAATATTTTCATGGCACTTTGATAGATTTTATCTGTCTTTACCCTTCTAGAAGCTTCCTTGATGTAAAAAGTGAATAATTAATGCATGAATCAGTTAGCTAAGTAATAGAGGCAAGTTGTTGAGCTGCCTATTATCTAGTGCTTAGTTTGGAATTAGTTCAAACTTCTCCTAGAAGGATGAGCTCGACCCCTAGAGGCAAGGGAAGAGGTTAGCTTGCCTATATTATGTGTTTTCTTAGTCATTTTGAGAGGTTGGAAGGTTGGACTCTTGTGGGAGAAAGCTTTATTGTATATTGTACATCTATCTCTGCAATTTAAAGAAAAGGAAGGCCAGGGTTTTGCAGACATCATTGTGGATTCTTGTGGATTGTTGTGTTGATGGTGTGTTCTCTACATGTTCTTGTAAGTTTGTTTATGTATTCCACATCTCTCTTTGCTTCTATTTTGGACAGATGAAGTGGTAAAGTTTGAAATCATGCTTTGACATGCTCAGCTTTTTAGTTTGTTCAAAATTTATGTTTTCTACTGTCTAGAGAGGATTCTAATGGTTGTTAGCCCTCTTTAGCTTCTTCTCTATCATCCCTGATCATCCATCTCAGATTAAGGCATCAGCGCTCACTCCTACCTTGCCCCAAAGATCCCCCTGCAAAAACTGTGCTCAATCCCCGCACCCTGAATTGCACTCCCTCCAATTGCCACCAAAAAACCCAAAAATCTTTAAATCAAACCCCCCTTATCAATTTACTAGCCTAATATCTTTGATCCTAATTGGTCAGCTTATCATATTGAAAGATCTACCGAATCTGACCCGAGAGAGCCTTCTCATACCTCGTAGGGCTAGCTACGAGGTGAAATGGTTTGATGTAGCCTTGAGAGTTTGTCTATCTCAGCCTAGGTGAATTCCAAGCGCTAACAGATACCAATGGAGATATGTAGATTTATTGGTTATGATGGCTATTATCAACATTTTAAAGAGATTTTTTCTAAAATAGCATTTCCACTTTTCCAATTATTACCTAAAGATGTAGAATTTGTGTGGACAGATGCATGTGAAGTAGCTTTCTCGGAAATCAACGAACTAGCTTGTAAAGCTATGATATTATGTGGTCCTGACTGGAAACTCCCATTTCATATCTCCACAGATGCTTATCATACAACAATGGGGGCATTCTTGGGACAACAGGAGGACAAGAAATTATATGTGATTTGCTATGTCGGCAAGAACTTAACTCCTGATGAACTTAATTATACGATAATTGAAAAAGAGTTTTTGGATATTATTTATGCTATTAATCAATTTTGGCATTATATCATAGGGTATCCCACCTTCATGCAAAATTATCATTAAACCATCAAGTATCTGATGAACAAACCCATAACTGTTGGACTTGTTACAAGATGGGTATTGTTGATATAAGAATTTTATATTACCATTCTAGATAAACTAGGAAAAGATAATGTGGTAGCAGATTTCCTGTATATGTTGAATACTAATGATGAAGATACACCTATAGAGGATAGTTTTCTAGAAGAAGATTCTTTTGAAATGTTTACTCACACCCCATGGTATGCAGATATTGCTAACTATCTTGCTACAAGAAAAGTACCTCATCATTTTCCATACAGGGAACAACGAAAAATAATCCATCATAGTGCCCGTTACTCATGGATAGAGTGATACCTCTTCTATACAGGACCTGATCAGCAGATCCGATGTTGTGTAGGTGAGGATGACATCTATGAAATTCTGAAAGATGCCCATGATGGCCCTTGCAGAGGGAATTTTGTTGACAAGCAAACATGTCATAAGGTGTTGCAAATGGGATACTATTGGCCCTCTATTTTTTGTGTTGCTAGGAAATATGTTCGAGGGTGTGATAGCGTGGTCGGTTAGATGAGATGTTGCTACAACCTCAATTATTTCTTAAGCCCTTTGAGAAATGGGCTATCGATTTCATTGGGTCATTCAATCCTCCTTCACATCAGAAAGTTCATATTCTTGTCTACACAGACTACATGACAAAATGGGTAGAAGCAAAAGTTGTTGCAAAGGCCACTGAATAGGTTGTATCTGACTTTTTTTTGAATAAATACTTGCATGGTATGGAGATCTTAGAGAGATAGTTTCATATGGAGGGACACAATTTACATCACATCTAATAGAAACACTCATGAAAAAGTATGGAATCAAACATAGAGTGACTTCTCCATATCATCCTCACGTGAATGGTCAAGTCGAGAGCACAAATAAGGTACTGGAGAATATCCTCACAAATATTGTAGTGAACCATTGCTGAAACTGGGCTAAAAAACTTCCTGAAGCACTTTGGACGTATAGAATGACATGGTGGAATACAACAAAATTCTCACTATATGAGCTTGTGTATGCAAAATCTCCTTTGTTTATGATGGAATTCAAAATTAAGATGATTAAGACATCCCTTGAAGTAGGTTTGGATATTTCTGTAGCCCAAAAACACCGATTGGAACAACTAAATGAGTTAGATGAAATTCGTTTGATAGTTGTACTGAATACTGCTACAATTCAATAGTAGTGAACCAAGTGGCACAACAAATTCATAAAGAAAAAGTTGTTTCAAAAAGGATATTGAGCATTACTCTATGAGTCTTGGTTCAAGGACTTTAAGGGAAAGCTCTGATCTAGATGGATGGGACCATATGAAGTTGACACAGTGTTTGATAATGGGACTGTTAAACTTGTAACAATCGATGAGGCACATACTCCTTTGTTTGTAAACAAACATCACCTCAACTTGTATCACTGTCCAGCTTCTAGGGACACCTTTATTAAGAATTTCTCTGATCAGTACTCCTTTTCTTGCAATTGTTGTTACTCCATTGGTGTTGATACTTCATCAATGTTGTTACTTCACTGGTGTGTTACTCCACCGATATTGTTACTCCATTAGTGTTGTTACTCTGTCGATGTTGTTACTCCATTGATGTTGTTACTTCATCGCTGTTGTTACTCTGCCAGTGTTGTATCTATGTCAGTGTTGTTACTCTACCAATGTTGTTACTCCACCAATGTTGATACTCTGCCAAGGTAAGTTTCCAGGTACACCCCCAACTAACTATGTGGGTTTGATTGGTATTTCACTTTTGACATGACCAACCATGACCTAGGACAATCATACCTTAATTGGGGGGAGGTATCGCATTTAATAGAAAAGGTATCATATTTGATATCAATAATGTCATGTTATTAAACCTCGTGTCGACTCATAAATCCCATGATTATTACCACTGTAATCCATATCAATCTGTAACCCCCACCATACCCTACGCACTTATCCACATACATTGGAACTTGAATCATGTATGGTGGAATTAATTCGTGGCATTTTCCGTGTTGTATTAATTACTATAATTATCATGAATTTACCATCGGTTTTCCCATAATCCTTGTTTGGTTTTCCCTATTACCTCATTCCTTGTTATCACAATCCCTATCACTGAAAACTTTACCGACTAACAATCCCTCAACGGTTTGCTGCTACTTCGAGTGCTGCTACAAAGCAACTAGTATAATGGGCGATCAAGTTGTTAAACATAAGCCAGAAGATAGAGTGTAGGTTCAGCATCCACTCAGATGTATGGTAATTTTTTTTGAATGCTAGAGGGAACCTCTGCTTTGAGAGGTTGCAGGGATTTGATGAAGGCATAACAGTTGAGTTTGCATTGAATTTGGAAGGGAATTATTCCAAAGTCCGCAGACTAGACATTCTTGTAACATAAGAGATTATCTCAACTATTAGGGATTTCCACAAGGAGGGAAGAAATGGTTTTTCCAGAAAACACCCTTGCTAGAATTTCCGAAATTGTTTCCGCAAGCAAGAAAAATTGTGGTTCAGAAGGAGAGAGGATATGACCGAAAATCATTGTCGCATCGATGGGTCGAGGTTGCCTACTTTTTCATGTGATACATTACCTGTGAAGGTTGACTTTCTACTCTGTTTAAATATCATTTTAAGCTTCTAACATGTCTTTAGTTCTGTCAATTGCATTCTCTAGATATTATATTTTTCCTTTGGAACAATATTCAATTAATAGCATTGATAGTCCTCACAAACTATGGACTTGTTAGGTTTTTGGTGGTGCATGCCGTGTTATAGACCCCTATAACTTGGCTACAATTTGTTGAACTAGCAAAAGAAGAGATTGTGACTATGATGCCAGCAAGAGTTGAGGAACAATTTTTGGTAGAGGAAGGAGCCGCAGTTGACACTGCTCCACAAGAACCAATGTCAATTGTCGAATAATTGGTGGAAATGGGGGAATAGTAAATGAAAGAAGCAGAGGAAGGAAGGGAGGAAGAAATGACAAACTACCCAGTTGATATGGGGGATAGATACAAAATTGGATAAACTAAAGCAGAAGGCATTGGAATAATGGATATTGAGGAGGTTACTCCTTGTTCTCTTCTCCCCGCTTCCCTGCCAAAAGGGGCAAGGAAATTCCACTCTCCTACTATTATGAAACCAGCTCACAAAAAGATGGAAAAGATAGATCAATGACTTAGAAATCAACCTCTTCGAGGGGGCAACCT
>APFE031609711.1:4437-46232 GCA_000404065.3 Pinus taeda
AGACATTCTTATCATACGACTGCGAGCAATGTTACCGCAGGGTTCAAGCTCGTTAAAAAATAAACCCTCCACGAGCAGTTTTAGCGCATAGTTCAAGCTCGTTAAAAAATAAACATAAGTCATGAGAAAATTCTTCCCCCAGCATTTAAGCTCATTAAAAAATGAACCGGTAAATAACCATTGTGAATGCCTTATCGCCAGCTTTTGAGCCTTGGTTGTGTTCTCGCCATCACCTCCACTCTGTTTTTAGCTGATAATTCACCCCCATATGATTGCTTACCCCTTCGAGGAACATCTGCGAAGAGTGATTCTGCTAGCCATCCTTGTGACACTGCTGTGATTGGAAAATTTCAAATCTTACCTGGAATCAGCTTCTACCGAAACCATCACTCGTTCCTCGAAAATGAGTCTTCTTTAAGCTCTTTTCACCTGACTCGTAAAATATGAAAAGATTGTCGAGCGATTGGCCTCTACGGCTCGTTAAAGGAATCGGAAGTGCTATCCCTCCTCTAGATTTTAATCTTTTTGGACCTGAGGGATTATTACACAAAAACATCGAGTGCTTGTCTTGTTCGGCTTGTTAAAACTATCAAAATTTCATCCCTTTTGTATTATTTTACGCTTTTTCGGACCTAAGGGATTATATGATGAAAAGGAATCATTGGAGTCTCCTTTCCGTTTCTTTCAGACTCTCTAAAATTGAAAGGGACAGAGTTATCTCTGTCGTAAACTCGTTAAAACCTAATAGCGACAAACTCATCCAAATGGACGAGAACGAGTTTCACTGTCTCTAGGCTCGCTAAAATATAGCAACAGGTTTTCCCGAAGGGCAGATTATAGAACAAGCATATGTTATCCTCCTCAAGCTTGACAAAAATAAAGAGGTACTGGTCAGCAATGACTGGGGAAAATTGGGAAGAAAACTTGAAGAAGCTTTATTGGTAGCAAGTCGCTCTTGAAAATGACACTTTCCTTCTGCATCCATGCCGAGTTGGGTTGTTCCATTCACTGGTCATCACCATTGGTCCATCACACCATCCATCGTTGGGGTTAATGCTACCAATCCATCGTCAGTGTTGCTGATATGTTCAAGAGAAGTCATTCAGACAATTCACCTGTGTCTTACCCACTACAATACATTCATA
Source organism: Pinus taeda (assembly GCA_000404065.3). Classification (NCBI taxonomy): domain Eukaryota; kingdom Viridiplantae; phylum Streptophyta; class Pinopsida; order Pinales; family Pinaceae; genus Pinus; species Pinus taeda. The sequence goes on from APFE031609711.1 coordinate 5,583, forward strand.
CTTCATTCCTTCATGACTGCCACCCTGAACCCTGTATCGTCAATTTGTTTTCACCTCCAAAATCATTTGCTTCGTTCAGTGTCATTGATGTGGGATTCATTAAGGCCCTCCTATGATGGGTCGCTTCTTGTCGACATCAGCTCATTATCCAAGAATTCGACTTAGGAACAACCCTTCCAGTACTTTGAAGCTTGCGTGCCTCACTCAATGGCAAGTTTCTCACTTTCGGCGAAATGCTTACATTAATGGCCTTCGACCGAGAGATTTTGCATGGTGTTTGACGCCAAGTCCCTTTTCACACCACGTAAATTGTACTGTAGTACCTTGACAGTCATTGTCATTATTGGTGATTCCTCTCGTGCATGTTAACATCTTACATCATTGGCTGGTAATCAAGCGATGTCTTTCCATGTTCGACTCCAGAACATTTTTCACATGGATCGACTTGTACTCCGAGTGAAGATTGAACGAGTTTTGAAGACCCCGGATCTAGTTTCATCCATCCGGGTTGGCGATATATCAGGAATATAAAAACATCAAGTGTACATCATTGCCAAAAAAATGATCATTCCAAATCAAAGGATGATGAGTCCATATCATCAGTCTGTCACACAGACGATTGTCTATCCTATGTACATGAAAATGAATTTATAAAGTTGAGCATGGGAATGCCCGCCTCATCTAGATCATGAAAAAATGTTGTCAAAATAATGTATTGTATTGTATCTTATTACAGGTCACCTCCCAGCTCAGAAAAACTTCAGATCCTCATAGTAAATCATTTCACCCGACATCAGAAAGATTAACAACCTCATGCTTTAGGGGGCAACTGTTATAGACATTTTTGGGCACTTAAACCCCAATCATAAATGTCCATAAAATGAGGGATCCTAAGTCCCTAAAAGTGTTGCTTCACTTTCTAAAGGAACAAGGTCAATTGATTACATCATCTCCCAAAAGTTCTCCACTAAACATTTCTCATAAATGGTCAAAACTAGACCATACTGAAAGCTCAATGTTGAGGGTACGATGCATATTACCTTCCCAATGTACAAGGTGCGATGCATACTGATTTGCTCCTCTGTAGGGTGCGATGGTCAGGAATGGACAAATGGCAGGGACAAAAATACGAGATGGAAGATCATGGAATCCTCCATAAGCTTCCCCTCTGACACTTGCCTCTCTATTTTCGACTAGGGATGAGTAAGAGATCATCATTCTCCAAGTGGAAGTAGGAACTATCAGAGAGAGGACACTAATCAAGATCCCAGAAGATGACTCACCTCTCTGTAATCATCTATATATGGGATCCCTCATCACAGAGATCTGGGAGGCTGGAATTTTGTATCTTATAGAGAAGTGTTGTTAGTTTTCTGGTGTACATTCATAGTGTTGGGTGATCTAAGCTTTGCTTGAGGTGAATAAGGGCTTCCTAGCTGGAGGATGATGCTGGGTCAGAGCACATGGTTGTAATCCTCTTGCTACTTTTAATCTTAATAAAGCTATTCTTGTTTCCTTCCATACTCTTGTGTACTTTTTTATATATGCATTTATATGGTTAATACACATCTGATCCTGTATTATTTATGTATTTAGATCCTTGCTTCTTCGATAGTAGTATTTTGCTGTAATTCCACAGGTTCTTTGGAGCTGGGCAGAGAAAGAAGAAGCGGCAAAACTCTATCAAGAAGGAGAGGAAATCAAGCGCAAGACTCAGGTTGCTCTTCTTGATTCTCCTCTTGTCTATTTTCATAAAAGAAAACAATAGTAGACTTTGATTGTTTGTTTCTAAGATAGCCACCCATCTTAGTGGGAATAGCAGCATCCGAGTGGACACTATTCCCGGATAACACCCTCCCATACTACTTCGGGTGAGACCTTAGTCCACACTCTGCAAACCGTTGCTGAAAGGGTGAGTGGTACTAGGATTTTCTTGGCTAAATCACCTTTTAGCCTAGTTCAGGCCCATACAAGCCAACACGTGGTGTTGGTCAGAAGGAGAAAGCAGGATGCAAAAACATATAGGGAAAAAGTCAAGGTGTTTTTATAGATCTATGAGAATATCCATACTACTTTTACTATCACGATAAAAAAATATTCACGAGTGTATAATGGATTGGATTCCTTGGTTAGGATGCATGAGATTCCTTCTATTCGTACATTTACATAGCTAAAGAGTAGGAGTACAATCAAATGAGAAATATAATATTTCTCATACAACATCAAATAGGCAATCATCCACAATGATGCGCTTGAGGTGACCAAAGAAACTATTATTCAATATGTGACCATGCCAACTGTTATAGGCCATTTCATTGCATCTGCTCAATAGGCCTGTAGACTGGATCAATCCACATCTGTGAGCACATTATCATCATCCCTACACAAAGCCCTAAGCATGAATCTTCCAAATCCCTAATTTTTTGGGTTGGACTACTTCATATCAGTGCTTTTAAGGCCCAATTCACCTTGCCCCTTTAGGGACCCATGTTTAGCAACAGGTTGCTTCCTTCTGCACCAACACTAATCAGCGATAGGCTGTCCCTTGCTAGGGGTGCGCTAATTCTAGAAATGTTGGAAAATTAAAAGGAATCTCAAAGCTTCCGCTTCTAGAAGCTTCCAGGAGTTGTTTTAACCATTTATCTTGGATAAGAAATTCGAATCCTATCTGATCCTACCTTAGAGATTTCACTTATTATCCCTTTAGCTCATCCTCCCATATTAAGTGGGTCTCAAGCCTAGATTCATAAATGGATAAGAATTCCTAAACTTCCATCCCTCTCCTATAAATTTACAACCATCTACAACATCAGGTTTATATTTTGGATACTAATCATACCCTCAAGTTGATACCTTGAATCTAAGAGAGTTAGCATCTTCATGCATTAGGGTGACATTGAGGTGTGCTTTGTGACAAGGAAGGAAAAGTCAACTTGGGGATATCTCTACAAGATCAAATACTATTATTGGCTTTAAACGCTCTCCCATTGATATTAATACAAAGCGTATTTTTTTTCCTATATGTGTTATGTTATGTTTACATTCATATATTTCAATTCTTTTCTAATTCATTAAATAGAATAATTGAATAATGTTGCATAGATGTTGTAGATATTTGGCTTGTATTGATTGTACGTGGATGTTCTAATTATAGAAATCATAGTTACAATTGGAGCTTACAAGTTGAGAAGAGAGAAGATATTGTGATGGATTCCAAGTAAGCCTCATTCCATTCTTCAATTTATCTAAGTGGAACTTTATATTCATTTCTTTCTATTGTTCTAGACCATTCCACTAGGTCTAGTGAAGATACTTCTGTCCACAATCGTAAATTTTGCATAACAAATTGGTTTCTCCACTGGGGATTGTTTCTTTCTCTTAGTGGTTTCCTTGACCTTAGCACTTGCTTCACATCTTGAAGCAACCTTTTTTGCCTCACTCATATCTTGATTGACTCTAGGAAAACCCTTCTCTAATCTTGATTTTATTTTTTGTGTCATAATTTTGTCGGATATGTATTATTGCTCCCTTTGGTTTGGAGACAGAGTGATTCAACACACCCTCTCCTTCTATGTACCTATGTTGTAGAGCACTAGTTCCTATTTTGCATCTATGCTAATCGCTGTAAGATGCAAAAAATTACATTTCATTGCCTTTCTCTTTGATTTGCTTTGGTCCAACAAATTTTCCTTGTATATCTGAGTGTGTCCCTATCCCTTTGAAGCCAATAAAACACTTGATTTTGTGTGAAATTGAGTGAATTTTCATTTTTTCATTGTTTAGAGGTTTACCTCAATTTCTTAACAATTTTGTAGGATTAAACTCCTCTGAGTGCCATGACCTTTTTTTATAAGATTTTGTTTTGTTCTTTCTCTCTCAATTTAGGTTTTCATGCATAGGTTGATTGTTGAATTTGAAAAGTAACTTTTACATTACAGTTAAAGTCTGTGTGGTTTCTTTTCATCAGCAATCAAGTTGCATTCATATATTCCTTTGCATTTGAAACTTTAATAGAAAAGAAAAGAAAAAACTTTATTTGCATTGCATATAGGGCTTTGATTTTGATTGGAATAGTGAAGATGAGAAGATCAATTTTTGCATCATTTTTTTGTTGAGTTATTGATTGATTTATTCTTCCCCTACTTAATTAGGCCTTTCATCGTTAAAAGGAAAATGAAAAGAGTTATTTTTTTCATATTAGTTGCATCATAGTTGTGTTCAGGCGACATTGATTTTTGAGCCTTAAAATCGAAACATAATTTAAGATAAACTCTAAAATTCACTCAATTAACCTAAGGAGAATTTGAAACTTAATGACACATCTAGAGGTCTATGCTAGAATCATTTTCTGACGTATTTAAACGTAGGATCTGTCATTTGTTTCCAACATTACATTTGAGGGGTGATATCTTGTTCTACCTACAAAAGTGTATTAGATCATTCTCCACGTACCTTTGGGTATATCGGATGGTGCTCCACGCATGATAAGTATATGGGAACACTGTCATTAAATAGTTACACATTAGGCAACACTACTACGAACTACGCTTCCACATATCTCTGGGTATACTTTGGAAGTCCTCTATAGGTTGCTGTCTCACCATAGGTAACCAAGTCGGCCACCTTGTACACTATGATACAACGAACACAACATTTGTGGATATTTATTGCATGTACGTAAATACTAAGTTTACCAAGGTGGTATATTATAGTTCGCAGTGACCTAGTAATCCTTTTTTCCTAGATTATCCCTTTTTATTTTTTGTTTGCATCTTTAATTTCTAAATAAAGTAATCAACCATGGAACAACATCATCACCATGGAACAACTCCTTACTGGATCGTTGATTGAGACTAATGGCGACAATTCCGGGTTCTACTAGTCAAGGAAAGCCCTTTAATGGAAATCCTGGTCCATTTCCTTCTTTTGGAAATACTGGTGCTCCATATATGGAATGTTGTCCCTTCCCGGATTTACCATTGTTTTTCCAGTTTGGCTTTTTTTGACCTGTTTGGTTACAAATGTCCAAAGTTCTTCTCAACTAAGTAGTCCTCCACTTGATCAACATCAACCTCAAGTTGATCTTAAATTTGACCATTTTCCCTCTTCACCTTTTTTTTCTTCATATCTTTCTTCCTCCTTGCCTGGTGAAAGTCTTGATTCTAGTAATCAAGAAGATAAGAATAAGAAAAAAAGGACGAAGAAGAAGAAGAAAAATAAAAAAGGGGAAACCAAGAAATTATTGCTACAAATGCAATTAGTATGGAGGAACCTTCCAATCAACCCTGCAAGGTTAAATTCCCTTGCAAGTTATGTAAGGGTGACCACCTTCTTAGAGATTGTACTAGTATTCCTAAGGTATTAGGAGTGTGGTCCATAGGCACACATCAACCTTTGTTTTCAGCTTCTAGAGATTGTGCTGATGACAAGCCATTAACTAGTGATAATAAGGTCCATGGTAATAAGGGTAAAGTTAAGTTTCCTTGTAAGTTATTTGAAAGGAATCATCCAATTCACCTTTTCCATTATATGGATGAAGCATACAAAGTTTTGGAAAACCTTACAACTTCTCAGCCATGACTTCCAACTGGTTACTAGAAGATTTCCCCTAATCCTCCACTAGTTAATGAATTGAAGCATACAAATTTTTGGAAAACCTTATAGCTTCTCAGCCACGACTTCCAACTGGTTACCAGAAGCTTTCCCCTAATCCTCCACTAGTTGATGAAGTCATGAATTAGAATCCAAACCAAATCAATCTCACTCTATCTAAACATCAATATCATGAGTCCATTCGCAACCAACCATTAGTATAAAACATAGTTGATTTGATTCCCATTTCATTTTATCATACCTTTCCTGTAGAGAGTCTCATACCTTTCAGCTTCTTCTTGTTTCTTCAAGTTCGAATGAACTAGGAGGAAATCCTCTTGTTCCCATGGCATAGGGGGGTATTTCTCCCATTCCCATGACACAAGGGGGAAATCATCCCATTCCCACATCATAGGGGAGTAGTATCTCATTCCCATAACACAAGGGGGTTGTTCTCCCATTCCCATGACACCCCCTCTAAGTAGTATGGTCACTTCCTTTGATTGGAGTCGACTAGTAGGATATCGTCTTCCTCCTTACATGCCGTTCCAGATCATAGTATAATATTATAATATTCCTGTACCTGGCATAATCACAGATGAAGGAGCTTCTGTTATTATTCTTTCCTCAACTACTTGGCAAGATGTAATCTCTCCATAGCTTGTGCATGTTACCCAAAATATGTTGGCTATTAGCAGAGGAACTAGTCAACCATTAGGGATCCTTCCTCAGTTACCTATTACTTTGGGATGAAGGAATTTCTATATCAATGTGATGGTATTTTGAGGCCAATTGGATTTTAATTTATTCCTTGGGTTTGATTATGCTTATGTCATGGGAGCTCTAGCCTCTTCACTCTTTCATCTGATGTGTTTCCCACATGAAGGACGAATCGTGACCATTGACCATCTTTCATTCATTGGTCCTAATTTGAGTCCCAATAAACCAACATACCTAAATAGTTCTTATATAAAATTGGTATCTCCCCCACCATATCTTCATTATGTGGGAACTTGTTCCATGCTCGTGTCTACTAATGATCTAGTTGGTGATGTACTGCATCATTTACTAGGGGAATTAGAGTATGATATTTCCATTGGATCCTTTGAAACCTTCTAGAGAATTTTTCTTCCATTTGATTAGAACCTCTTGGAATCCATGGCCTCGTGGAGGTCATGATCAAGGTACCCAAAGCAGAGTTCCATGTCTTGTGTCAAGCTTCTTAAAAAATCAAACAAGGTCTCGGATCAGAGTTCCTTTTTATGTGTCAAGCTCGTTAAAAAATGAAACAAGGTGTCATGCGCATAGTTCTTTTCCTGTGTCAATCTCATTAAAAAATGAAACAAATCCCCCTCCAATTCGAGTATTTTATTAGATATCGTAAATTCCCAATTGAGACTTTCACTTGATCTCGCAAATGAAAATTCATTCCATTCACCTATTAGTAACTGGTAGTATACTTAGGTGAATGAAATGAAGCTTGGGTGACATGTTCCTTGGATTGGGTCATTATGCTGGGGGAATGCAAAATTATTTCAAGCATATTTTGTCTCTGTTTCAAGTTTGTGTAAAAATGAAACCATTCTCACCCTACCTCTCATGATTTCCATTTTTATCAGCCTGAGCCTTGGTTTTATCATTCCATCATCACCATCTACTTAGATGATTATACGCTTTCACTTGGTTCTTTTACCCTTTCCTGAGGAACCGCTACAATGAGTGGTATTATTAGCCAACCTCTTGACCTTTTCATGTTTTTAGTAGTTCCATCATGAACAAAACCAATTTCTACCCTTTATACCACTTGTTCCTCTAGGAGGAGTCCTCTTTTAGCTCTTTTAAGACTCCCTAAACATGAAAATATTGTTGAGCACTTGTCTTTTCGAACTCATTAAAATAAATGAAAATTCATCTACTCAATATAAGTTTAACCCTTTTCCAGATTGAGATAGACTATTTACGAAAAAGGAATACCTTAGTCAAACATGGATAAGAGGTTCTTCTCAGTATGATTTTATGCCTTTTTAGACTCAAGATATTATTTATGAAAATGAACCTTTGGATTTTTATTTTTTTTCCTCCTTTTCAAACTATTTAAACATAAAAAAGGAGTTGAGTTATAGCCTCATTGGACTCATAAAAACATCAAACAATAACTCGTTGAATATGCGAGATCGAGCCACTCCTTCTCAATATTCGCTAAAGACACTCAAAAGGATTCACCTGAATTATAAAATTACACATCAATAATATGTTACCCTCCTCAAGCTTGTTAAAAAATAAAGAGGTACTAACCATAAATGGTTGGGGAAATTGGGAAAATAGGGTACTCTACCTATTAATGACGGTGAGTCACTCTTGAAAATGACACTCTTCCACTTCATCTCCGTGGCTATTGGGTTGGGGAATTTTATTGTCCTTTTGGTTCATCACACAATATCAAAGCCTTTGCTTTCAGTTTTGATCCAATGTTGCCAACTCCATTTAGTGTCACCGATATGTTCAAGAGAAGTCATTCAGTTGATATCTGCTACGATACTCTTAAACCTTCATTTCATGTTTGCCATTCCTGAATCAGTTGCACATCAACATCATTTTGTCTCAAATCATGATACATGTTTCATTTCATTAATGGGGGATACATAAAGACCCTCCTACAACATGTCGCTTCCTGTCAACATCAACTCATTATCTAGGAAGTTGAATTAGAAACTCTATCTTCAGTACCTTGGGACTTATATACATCAATGGAAAGTTTCCTCACTGTCGATGATAGGTTTTCATCATTGGCTTTTCACTGACAAATTCAGTGTGGTGTTTGAATTCAACTCATTAATTCACACCATACATATTCTACTGAAGTACCTTGAGATCCATTAACATCATCAATGGTTTCTCTCGTATATGTTGATGACTTCCATCATTGGACAATAATCCAATGGTGTTTGCCATGTTCAACCCTAGTTCATTTATTCACATGGTTAGACTCATAAGTTGGAAGATCAAGTGAATGAGATACAAGACCTCGGATCTAGTTCCACCCATCTACGATGCACTTTCGTGACTAATACAAGATTACAAAGCATGACAGCTATGATCATACAAATAGTTACCCAATCATGGATCCACACTTTGTCATTAGTGGACATGAATTCTTGATCATTGTACATGTAATGTTAGCTTATGTACTGAGCATGGGTATGCCCCCTCCAATAGAGATATCATGATGTAAATGTATTGTAACATATAATGATGATCTCAACCAGTTGTTCCTGATCTGAAATTTTAACCAGGTAAAGCACCTTAATAATTACCTATGATTTCTAACTTTGCACCTTAGGGAGCCGTTGGCACTGCAAGAAACACATCAACCAAGGGGTACCCCCAATCTGAATTCCAAATTATGCCTCACACCATTTGGAGTAGGAGCCCCATCTAGAATATCAACCCAATTTCCATGTATTCTTATAGATATGCCTTGGCTCTAACTTTTAGCAAGAGAGTGGAGTGCACATGTGCTTCTGAAAAGAAAGGGACTGTTGTGCCTTGTGAGTGTTCAATCATATCTATGTCAAAGTTATTTAGGTGTAGTGATAGGAGGAGTGATCCTCTAAGAGAGAGGTAGTAGTACCACCCTAGTGGAGACACACATGAAAAATAAGTGACTGTGCAACATCAAGCGGAATAGTCCACACAGATGTGATGATCATTGAAACCAATATGACGAGGAAGAATTGTCTAATATCTAGCAGAATAATCCACAAGGATGCGATAGTGATAATATAAATTACAACACATTCTCAATATGATAAGTACAAAAATAACCTAAAAAGTTTTACTACTTTAACGCAGATGAAAGAAAACATGAATTACAAACATTCATAGAATAGTATTACAAATATCCATAATCCACGCATGAAGAACATGCTAGCCTTGAATTCTTCTATTATTAAGTAAAAGTTCCAGGACACATGTTTACAATGAACATCACTAGCTCCAATAGTGGAGCGTTGGATCCACTCCTTGCTCCTCAAAGAACTAATCTTTCTCTCTAATGCCTTACGGGAGGAGCCAAGGTGAAAACTCCTTTGCTCATACAATGAAGGGGTATATATAACCAAGGGTGACTCTTTGACTACCCTCATGATTGTTTGACTTCCTATGACTTTTCAACTTACATAAATCTTTACATTCCATGTGTGTCCTTTAGACTTCTAGTTTACAATAAATTTTGTATAAAATATACATAATCCACAATAGTCAGGTAGCATATGACCACTCATGACATGACATGACATGACACTGCTGACATGGACTGCTTGATGATGTGGCATTGTCAAGCCACTACTGCTGCTAAGTTCTTGATGTCCTTTTGAAGATGATTTTATTTCAACCTACGCATGGCTTAGTGATGAGGAATATTCAATGATCCCAAGTCTTGAATACTGGTCGCAAACTAGTGTCCCTCCACTTTCTCTTGACCGAGCATGTTGTAAGTTTAGCTGCAAGAGAGTCTTTGAGCATGCTTCCCTCCTTCTTCTCCTTCTTCATCATATTTTCATGACATGATAGGGTACATATTCTTGCAATTCACTCATGATGAGACAACATCAATCCAAAAATTCCCTGGTCCAAGACGATACATTATGATCCACCAATTGATCCCAGAACAAGTGATAGGCTAGGAAGAGGGACTCGGTGACTGCGTAGTGTATATTTCCAACATGCAGGGGAAATATTGAACCCTGAGACTATGTAGTGCACATTTTAGGCAAGTGTGAGGGACAATATTGTGTAGTTTCTGGAGCCAATGCAATAGGATGATGGATGGGAAATGGGAGAGATCACTGCGCAATTATGGGAGTGAAGGATGGTTGGGCTACTATGGAGATACATAGTTCAAGGGCTTAGGGAATGAGCTTGAGGCTTATTATTGCATAGTGTGTAGTGGAGGGCGGATTGGGGGGAATGATTACAAAATTTTGGAGGTGAAGGTCATGGATTGGGCAAAAAAATTACATAGTGCAGAAATCCTGGGAGGCAGGAACTGTGCAGTGCCAAGTAGCAAGGTAATAGCTAGAGGACTAGGATTATGCCATGCATAGCTAAAGGGAGGCTCGGTGAAGATAGGTTGTTGGGTTAAGAAGCTATTTTGAAAATGGTTGAGTGTGGGATCAGTGAGATTGGTGTGAATGGTGATTAACTTTGACTATTATCAAACTCTTATAATATTTTATGACATGGCAACATAGATCATCCGAAAACATGAACAAAGCATTTCCCTCTATGCAACATCTTTATGACAAGTTGTGATAAGTGGGAAACCAAAGATGTACTTTGTGACGACCGTGACGAAACTTGTGTGACCACTCTCAAAACTTTGGAGATGGGTGCAATGGATATTTACAAGGTTAGAATAACTCATTTGCACAAATATAACCTCTTAAAACCACTATAATGGGCTTACACATAGGATACGACAACCAATATGCTAAAACATGACACTTTTCCCATCTTGCAATGGGGAAAATAAGAATATAAGAAAAAATGAAATGAATTTCAAAGTTTGTGAAAATGACAAGATCAAGGAAGGCCCTGAAATTGGTATAGGCCAAAATTTTGGAGGGTTTTGTAGCATCTACAATAGTTGGCGACACACTGGTAAAATTCATGTTCTCTGTCTTGATTGAATTTTCTCTATTAAAGGCCTTGGTTCTTCCGGGAGTATTAATTCATCCTAAAATTAATTTTGTATTCTCACTTACCCCATGAATAGACACAGTCCCCTTTATCCCTTCTCAGTTGAACACAACATAAGATTCAATGATATCACAATGTTTCGAGTTGGGAAGGATAGTGTAGGTCACGAGTGTAAGATTTTTAGAGTATAATTTTTCATCTCTAGTGTTTCTCTGCTACCAGTAGGCTTGGACAATACCCCAATAGAGTCACACAGTAACACAAATGTTGCTTCGCTACTAGTGAGCCTTGATAGTACCCCAACGGAGTTGCTTGCTTCACCTCTCTGTGTAGGAAGCCATTTTATTCTTTTGCCTTTCATTATTTATTTTAAGATGAATTTTCATCGAATCTTATTTATTTTTGGGCAGAAGAGGGATACCAAATTATTTAAGAACAAAAAAGGTTGTTCCTTCAGAGAAGCATACAAATACCTTTAATTTAGGTTTGCCCATTTAGATTTTCCCCTTCTCTGCTTCTATTGATTGGATAAGTATGAAAACACCGAAACATAAATTTCTAGTGTAGGCATGAGGTTTATAGAATAGACATGGTTTTGTAGTTGGACCACAATATCCTTACGAATAGATCATATTTTATGTCGAAACTTCATCGGCCAAGAGATATAACCAACACGAGGAAGATGGACAAATGTTAGCCAAATGTTGAAGTGTCACAAGACTCTTTAGATTTTGGCCACACACATACTAAGAAGCCACAACATGTTCACGAAAAACACTTATTCACATGATGAAAATATGAAAGAAAAATGAAAGAAACAAAACGAAAAGAAAAACAACACAAAACAAGGAAACAAAACTAGAAGCTAAGAAAAAGAAACTAAACCAAATCATAATGCAAGGACAATAATAAGAAAAAATAAGAGAGACTAAAGAGAACAACATGAGATGAATGTAAGATAGGAAACACTAGGATGCAACTAATTCTACTCCTAACCTAACAACTAGAAGGTTTGGGTCACATATAATGAAATTTCTAGTGAATCCATTGTAGTTGTTCCCAACCTGCATCCACAAAGATATGAACAATCAAAAGAGATATAAAGTAATGTGCAACAGAAAAGATAAAAACTTGAATAAATTGCACAAACATTTGAAGTTCTTTCCTATGGGTAGAAAGATGTGTCATAACCACTACTTTCATCCAATTCATATTCTTACCTCTCTGATGGAAAGTATAATCAGACAAACCTTGTAGACTTCTTGTGAATGCACTTTATTTTGTGTCATCCTGCTTAGAAATCATGCTAAAAGGGTGTAATGTGTTTATTGCAATGGATTTTTTCGAGTATGATTGCTCCAAACCATTCAACGATTGGATCATAAAATTCATGATGCTCATCTTGAAAAGCCTAAAATCTTTGAAAATATGGATTTTCAATTACAGGCGCGGGATTATAACAAAAATATTGTGAGGGAATATATATATGATAATATTGTGTAGCCATGTCAATATAGTGAGGACCTGACATAACCATCAGCAAAGGCTGAAGTGCCTCAATGGCTTGACAACATTCTGAATAGTGAGATGTTGAACGATGAATATTGAAGGATGTAAAACAACTTCCATTGGATATACTAATGAGAAAATGATAACATGAATTATAGTCATCATAGACAGAATAACGATTGGATGAGTTGATTAAAGCATCAGATTCCCATTTTCTAATAAAATAATATAAATCAATTTTAAAAACTCTTCGAATTCTCAATCGAACCAAGTTCCTCATAAGCCGAATGTGACAAATTATTTTCCTGTAACTAGTGACAAACTGTACAAGCATCGTAATCATGAAAATAATTTACAATGGTTTCCAACACATCAAATAAATGATACCAGTCGAAACATGGTAAACATAGGAGAACCTGATTCATGTGATAAATTGTGCTTTCATTATGACTCTGTTAGTGTCAGTATTTTCACACTTCCATCAGTGATCAAATTGCTCTTTTGCATACACCAGTCTTCATTGTTGGAATTGAACGAGCCAAAGGGAGAAAAATCATGCTTTTGGAGAAAGAAGGCAAACAACAGAAAAAATCCCAACATTTTGCTGATGCTGCACACCTAGGCCTTGGCACTGCGCACCTGTTGTAGGTTTTCCATTGCAATTTGGTCTGGCACTGCGCACCTATTTCTTGGCACTGCGCACATGTTACAAAAGACAGAATAGCCTTAAAACTCCTCCAAACTTCCTAAAAATCAAATTAACGCTTCTTCTAAGTAAGTAAAACATTCCTCCTTGCTCAAGAAAGTTGTGTTTTGTGCCTTGGATGTTTTTTATTTCCTTTAAGCAAATCCCTAGCTAAATGGTTAACACAAACACTAGCTAGTTGCTAAATCATCCCTTGCAAGTTATTGAAGGTCATTTTCTCTTCTTTCTCACTCCATTCATATTGAGCTTGTCAAATCTCATTCCCTCTCCCTAAAATCATCAAAATTCACTCCCCAAAACCCACTCTCATTTACCAAACCCTAGCCCTATACCCTGTTCCCAAACCCTAACTCCCACATCCTACTCTTTCACTACATCGACTTCCCTATCAAACCCCTTATCTCACAGTCATAACACCATTCACTTCCCTTATTTCTCAAAAGAAACCCTTCCTCCTAGCATTCACTTCCTTATACACACTGCTTACCTCATATTTCAAAATATCTTCATACTCATCTGCTTTCACTTCAAATTCATAGGCATGGAGACAAATTCAGATTATGAGAGGGAAGAGGAAACTCTCAGTGATTCTTCCAGAGAAGAACATGTGCCAAGAAATCCACACAAAGGGGGAAGGATCATCCAAGAGGAACCTATCAGTCTCACAGAGTTGCTTGCTTTTCTTCTTGCTATATCTTGTTTTAGACATCATTCTTGCTATGAGTTTTGTGAAATGGTGGAGAGGGTAAAGTTTCATCATAAGCTTGCCCGGTTGTTTGTCACTCATCTACATAATGGCCAAGTGAACCTTGTTGGTGTCTCCTTCACCTTTTCACCTACCAACATCTCAGAAGCAATAGGCATTCCAAATGTTGGTGAACAGTGGAACAAAGGACAATATGTTGACAGTATGATGAAGAGGCTTAAGGCTAAGTTGGAAAACACCTTAAGAAGCAAAAAAGAGCATGATAAAATCAAAATCTTGGTTGAAGCTTCATTATCTCCAAAAAGCACTTAATAAAGATTCCTCTTGCCAATTTTGAAGAAAGTTTGAGAAATTTTGGTCATTTTGCATTTTTGGAAATTTTTACACAAGGATTTTCAATCGGTGGCACTACGCTTTTGTTGGGGATACTTTCCTGCAAAAAAGTTTATATTTTTGGAATCAGCGTGGAAAAATATGGAAGATCAGAAATGGCTGAGAATTTTGGACAAGTTCTAGGTCTCCAAACACCCAAAAAGGGCCCTCTTTGCCACTTTTTGCCACACAGGAAGCAGTCTTGGGAGAATCAATTTTGTAGGGGCAACTAGACTCCAAATTCAGAAATTCAAGTTGTTCCAGGAAGTAGACTCGACAAGATTTCCAATGAGCTCTACTGCACCTGATTTTTACTTCGAGAAGACTTCCAAAATTGGCCTAGAAAAACATTGCGCATAGGATCAGTGTCGTTGCGTGTAGGATGAATTTTGCTAGTTTTGCTTGATTTTCTAGATTTCACCTAGTTTTCTCTACAGTTGACTTTTTCTTGCTCTCTTGGTGAAATTATCATGGTTAATTATGTAAAATGATGTAATTATGGATGTAAAACACTTAATAGGGTGGATACATCAATTCAAAGGTGATTTTGAACTGAATGAATTGGTTTCCTTGGTTTTAGAGGCAAGTTGTTCCACTGCCTATATTCCTGTTCTTAGTTTAGATATGGCTGAAACCACCCTGTTTCTCATGGATTCGACCCTCATAGCTAGCTTGAGTAGTTTCTTTGCCTATATCATGTACTTTTTTATTCGTTTGTAAAGGTTTGACTTTAGCAGAAGTGTTGGCTCTCATTGAACATTTGTATCAGTAGTTTGGCAATGAATAAAACGAGGTTTCACAGCTATTTTTGTGGGATTCTTATGATAGTGAGTTTATGTATTTTTTCTTCTTTGTAATGGGCTTCCTCTAATTTTTTATATATGTCCACATCTCTCTCTTTCTTCTAAACTAAATGAATCAAGGTGAATAGACAAATTACACTAGATTTATAGTTCTTTGTCTTGGGAATGCATTTAGTTTTCAATATTTTCACTGTTTGAAGAGGATTCATAGTTTCTTGTGCCCTCCTCAATAGCTCAGCAGTCATACTCTACCATCTCAATCCATTTCTAGTACATAAACCCTTGTCTACCTCTCCCCATAGAACATGACTGTATCCCTAAGTTGATTTCTCAAACCCAACTGCCTTCTCCAATTTATCCAGCAACCAAAACCTAAAATCAAACTAGAAACCCTAATCTACTATACCTAGCCCAAAATCAACATTCATTTTTAGTCATATCAAGCCCTAATTACCAATATCCTAATTGAGATTAACAAGGAGAGAGCCCTCTCCCGACCTGGTAGGGCTAGCTACTAGGTTAAGCGTAGTTTGATGTTACCGTAGACCTGCCTTCCTTCAGCCTGAGGTAGATTTATGCACTAACATAGTGGCGACCATATTGGGGAATGTATTTTTGTGTTCCTCAGAAAAATGTAATCAAGTTCAGATCTGATTGTTGATGGTGGACAAGATCAGACACCAGAAGTCTGAAATCATTCACCTAGCAACTCACCTGGTGATTCCAAATCAATTTCGAGATCAGATCCAAGGACTCCACTGGAGGATGAACTTGACCAGCAAAAACATGAAAGGACAATATGGAAAGCTCTGGTATTCAAGTTGGAATTTCATCCAAGACATTATGTTCTTTGTTATAAATTATTTCTTCTCTTTTCCCAAGCATGTCAAGAAGGCTTTGCAAAGTATAGTGTATTTGAGAAAATATCCTTGGCCGACATTTGATTCCTTCCCTTTCAAGATTGTGAATACCAAATATTTGCATGCCCTTGAGCTTGATCAAGACCCTTCTTCTGAATTTTGTGATGACCATCTTCAAACTGATGAGCCTCAAGAGACCAAGACTGCTTCTACACCTTCTGTACATACCCCTATACCTTGTAAATTCCAGATCGATATAAGCCTCTGATTTTACCTCCTATATCCCATGCTTTCCCTAAAAATCATTACCTAAATCTACAAAGATTTGATGGTGACTGTGACAACATCACTGCTGAGAGACATGTAATGGATTTTGAGTCTTTTCTCGACCTTTTTGAAGTTGATGAAGAAGATGTCAATATTAGGCTTTTTACTCTTTCTTTGCAAGGCAAAGTCAAGAGTTCGTTCAAAACCTTGCCTGATGTGAGCATCTCAGATTTACAATAGTTTGTCAAAGTTTTCATTGACAAGTGGGTGGTCAGACAAAACCCTTTCTTGATTATAGAAGAGTATAACCAGTTGAAAAGATAGCAAGGGGAGACAGTACAATATTTTTCTGTCAGATTTAACCAAGTCTATTTCTCGATGCCAGTTAATATAATGCCTCCTCTTGGATCTACTCTCTTGCACTCTCCGGGTGCCTTTGATCCAGAAATGGAGTTTCAACTGAGAGAAAGGAACCTTGCAACACTTGAAGAGATGCAAAACAGTGGAGTAGATGTAGAGGATAATTTGTTGATCATAAGGGAAACATTGAAGGAAGAAGAGGTGAAGAACATAGATCCGGAGGAATCAACATCTTTAGAGGTAAAGCTAGACATTTTGGTAAGTGCAGTGGAAGAGATGATGCAAAAGATCACCACAAGGAATGAGTATGATGTTCAAGACCATGGCTCGCTGATTGAAGAGGAACAAGTTGCTAATCCAAAACATTTTCTTTCTTATCCTAGTTGTCACAGATCTGATTATGATTGTTTTATAGATCATCTTGGAGAAGAGAAATCTGTTGATATGACATGTATGCTTGATTATGTGTTTTATACTGATGATTTCCCTAGGTTTGATCAGTATGATGATGATTATGTTCTCCAAACAGAACCTAATATTGCAGACAAACCAACAGCTAGTTTGTGGAAGGAGGAAGGTCACTTTTAGTATTTCGAGTATAGTGATCAGCCATTACATATTAGCTGTGGAAGTGAGGAGGAAAGTGTAGCAAATTTTTAAGTAAGTGAAGGCTCTTTGCCTTTTTGTTTTGCTTTGTTTCATATCATCAGAGACAACTTTCATGCTATCAGAAATCAACCGTCGATAAGTTTCGATCTTGACCATCTATATGGCAATGAAATCCTTGTTCTAGACTTGTCATATCCAGATTTGTAGCCCCTGAATGCCATTGAATGTCAAGTTGCAAATGAAGACTTGGAAGTTGGCACATATGATCAAATGATGAAAAATGATTCCATACCATTTTGTTTTGAATCATTTCAGTTTTTGAAGGGAAAATTGCATAGTATATCTTCGAATGAGCGGCCTATAGGAAATCATGTAATCTCATTGGAACCAATAGAAAATGGGTTGCGGCAGTCTTTTCAAATTTTTCACGATCCAATAGCTGATGTGTTGGATGATGTCTGTAGTCAAAGTCCTTCTCCATTAGCTACCTGTGAGCTTGAAACATGTACTGATACAAACTTGATCTGGAAACTAGTTTCTTTATCATTTTCAGCAGGATTTTTGTCACAAAGCTCAGATCAAAGTTTGCATTCATGGTACGAGGAGAAGAAAAGTAATCCATTGGATGAGCTAAGTCCTAGTGCACATGAGTTTCAAGATCCTTAAGCAGTGCTTCTGGAGTCAGATAGAGAATCCATATCATTCAACGGATCTGTTTACAAGTTTTCATGGGAGTTGCCTTTTAGTAGTTCTCTTTTGTTGTTCATAAGCAAGCACTTGTGGAGAATGCAAACAACAGCCAGAATGCTTACTTGGTTGCACCGGTTATTTCATTTCACTTGATCAGAAGATGAATGGAATGGCTAGAGTAGGTTTTATTGAATAAGCTCCATTTTGGGCATATTTTTCAGTTTGGTAGTTGTGTTTTAGTATTGCATCAGTTTCATTTCAGTTACGAGTCTTGAGTTTTGATGTTTTTGTTGCCAAGATATTGATTCCATATTGCCCAATGGATTAAGCACTGGTCTGCTCTCCCAAAGATCTGCAGTTCTTGGCACCTCCTAGGATCTACCATCCCCATTGGAGCCCATGTTAGTGTCAGTATTTTCACACTTGCATCAGTGATCAAATTGCTCTTTTGCATGCACCAGTCTTCATTGTTGGAATTGAATGAGCCAAAGGGAGAAAAATCGTGTTTTTGGAGAAAGTAGGCAAACAGGGGAAAAAACCCGACATTTTGCTGATGTTTCGCACCAGGGTCTTGGCACTGTGCACCTGTTGCAAGTTTTCCGTTGCAATTTGGTCTAGTGCTGCGCACCTACCAGGTGTTGCACACCTATTTCTTAGCGCTGCACACCTGTTACAAAAGCCAGAATCACCTTAAAACTCCTCCAAACTTCGTAAAAATCAAATTAAATCTTGTTCCAAGTAAGTAAAACATTCCTCCTTGCTCAGGAAATTTGTGTTTGTTTCCTTGGATGTTTTTGGTTTCCTTTAAGTTAAACCCTAGCTAAATGATTAACACAAACACTAGCTAGTTGCTAAATCATCTCTTGCAATTTATTGAAGGTCATTTTCTCCTCTTTATCACTCCATTCATATTGAGCTTGTCAAATCCATTCCCTCTCCATAAAATCATCAAAATTCACTCCCCAAACCCCACTCCCATTTACCAAACCCTATCCCTATACCCTATTCCCAAACCCTAACTCCCACATCCTACTCTTTCACTACATCCACTTCACTATCAAACCCCTTATCTCACATTCATAACACCATTCACTTCCCTCATTTCCCAAAAGAAACCCTTCCTCCTAGCATTCACTTCCTTATACACACTACTTACCTCATATTACAAAATCTCTTCATACTCATTTGCTTTCACTTCAAATTCATAAGCATGGAGACAGATTCAGATTATGAGAGGGAAGGGGAAACTCTCAATTATTCTTCCAGAGAAGCACATGTGCCAGGAAAGCCACACAAAGGGGGAAAGATCATCTGAGAGGAACCTATCAATCTCACAGAGCTTCTTGCTTGTCCTCTTGCTATATCTTGTTTTAGACATCACTATTGCTATGAGTTTTTTGAAATGGTGGAGAGGGTAGAGTTTCATCATGAGCTTGCCCGGTTGTTTGTCACTCATCTAGATAATGGCCAAATGAACCTTGCTAGAGTCTCCCTCACCTTGTCACCTACCGCCATCTCAGAAGAAATAGACATTCCAAATGTTGGTGAAAAGTGGAACAAAGGACAGTGTATTGACAGTATGATGAAGAGGCTTAAGGCTATGTTGGAAAAGGCCTTAAGAAGAAAAAAGGAGAATGATAAACTCCAAATATTGGCTGAAGCTTCATTAACTTAGCAAAGCACTTAATGAAGATGCCTCTTGCCAATTTTGAAGAAATTTTGAGAATTTTTTGTCATTTTGCATTTTCGGAAATTTTTACACAGGGATTTTAGTGGCGTTGTGCTTTTGTTAGGGACACTTTCTTGCAAAAACGTTTATATTTTTGGAATCAGCATGGAAAAATATGGAAGCTCGGAAATGGCTAAGAATTTTGGACAAGTTCTAGGTCTCCAAAAAGGCAAAAAACACCCAAAATGTGCCCTCTCTGCCACTTTTTTGCCACACAGGAAGCAATCTTGGGAGAATCAAAGTTTGGAGGGGAAAATTGACACCAAATTAGAAATTCAAGTTGTTCCAAAAACTAGACTCGATAAGATTTCCAACGCGCTATCTTGCACCTAATTTGGACTTTGGGAAGTCTTCCAAAATCAGCCTAGAAAAAACATTGTTCATAGGATCAGTGGTGTTGTGCATAGGATGAATTTTGCCAGTCTTGCCTGATTTTCCATATTTCACCTAGTTTTCTCTACAGTTGACTTTTTCTTGCTCTCTTGGTGAAATTAGCATGGTTAATGATGTAACATGATGTAATTATGGATGTAAAACACTTAATAGGGTAGATACATGAAGTCAAAGGTGGTTTTGAACTAAATGAATTGGTTTCCTTAGTTTTAGAGGCAAGTTGTTCCGCTACCTATATTCTTGTTCTTAGTTTAGATATGGTTGAAACCATCCCTTTTCTCATGGATTCGACCCTCATAGCTGGCTTGAGTAGTTTCCTTGCCTATATCATGTACTTTTTGATTCATTTGTAAAGGTTGGACTTTGGCAGAAGTGTTGGCTCTCATTGAACATTTGTATCAACAATTTGTCAAGGAATAAAACCAAGTTTAACAGCTATTTTTGTGGGATTCTTGTAATAGTGAGTTTATGTATTGTTTCTTCTTTGTAATGAGTTTTCTATGATTTTTTACATGTGTCCACATCTCTCTCTTTCTTCTAAATGAAATGAATCAAGGTGAATAGACAAAATACACTAGATTTACAGTGCTTTGTCTTGGGAATGCATTTAGTTTTCAATATTTTCACTGTTTGAAGAGGATTCATAGTTTCTTGTGCCCTCTTCAACTCCTCAATAGTCTTACTCTACCATCTCAATCCATTTCTAGTAGATAAACCCTTGTCTACCTCACCCCACAGAACATGATTGTATCCCAGAGTTGATTTCCCGGACCCATTTTCCTTCTCCAATTGATCCAGCAACCAAAAACAAAAATCAAACTAGAAACACTAGTATACTATACCTAGCTTTAAATCAGCATTCATTTTTAGTCATCTCAAGCCCTAATTGTGATTGACAAGGAGAGATCCCTCTCCCGACCTGGTAGGGCTAGCTACCAGGTTAAGCGTGGTTTATTGTTACCCTAGACATACCTTCCTTCAACCTAAGGTAGGTTTAGGTGCTAACAGAATCAAGGGAACTTTAGGTGTGATGAAAGGGAAGATTTGAAATATAGCATTCACGAGAAAACCCGAGATATGATTATTAAGAGATGAACCTAATAGGAATGTTTCCTTCGGCCAAGGATAGCCCTTGGAATGATTAGTTTCACAATTCCATGACTCTATGAGAGATACAAATTCCAAACCTGAGTTTGATGCAAGAGTTTTGCATGAAAATGAATGAACCAAAAAAAAATTCTTGAATCTGGTCAGAAATAAAATCTTGAAAATTTGAAAAATCACATCCAGAATACCAAACATTTTTCAAAAAGAAATTTTCATTGAGTGCAACCATCCAAAGAGAAGGATTCTGCGAGAGAAACCAGATTTGACCTAGTTCAGGGAGCTTACAAGAGTCATGAGATCCTGACATAATTGTCAATGGATGCTTAAGTGCCTCAACTCCTTGACAGGTCCAGAAAATTTCAAGGGTCATAGAATCACATTTTGAAGGCTGAACCATATCATGCATGGGTTGAGGATAGCTTCAACCACTAGTTTCAATAAGACCACTTCTCAATGGATGGAATCCATCTCTTTCATTGAATTCATCATATTTTTTAACTCCAACAACTAGGTTACTCAAGTCAAAATATTATTCTGATAAAAAATTCAAAGATGAATAAATCGGGGAGATTTTATGAGAAAGCCAATTTGAAGAGTTTTCTTCATGCAAGAGAAGAGATGATGAGGGCTGGGAAGAGTACTCAATAATTTGAATATTTTCATTTGCATCATGGATAATATCACCAACTTTTTCCAATTGAGAGGTTAACTCATTGAATGATGGAGTTGAATAACATGGATTATCTTTGTCACAATTAGATGCATCAGAGACAATATAACAAAAGGGATAGTGAGATGAAGATGAAGTTTTGATAAACACATCTTCTTTGACCGAATCAAATTCTGGATGGAAAGTAAAATCTTCATGAGAAACCAAAATATCAATTGATACACCTGGGAATTTGTGATTGCATACATCAATAGATTCATAATCATTGGAATGATTGCTACCCAAGGTTATGGATTGATAAAAAGAATTGATTACATTTGATTCACTATCGAGATTAACAGATCGAGAATCATATAAGAAGGGAAGCACATTTTTTTACATGGAGGATTTCGAAAAAGAGAGGAAAGATTGAAAGCATCTCCACCTTCTTTCTCCTATACCTATGTAATGGGATTACCTTATACCTAATCACAATTTGGACCAACAACGTGAAAATCAAGAGAGTGTGAAAAACTAGCTGGTGGAGAAGGCTGATTGAGCGGGTCATGGTACAAAGAGTCACAACATGTAGATGATAGAGGATAACATAAATCTAGACCAAATTTGAGACTATAACTATGAATAGTGATAAACTATTCCATAGTGGAGGAGTTAGTATTCACTGTAGGCTTCATGATCCATTATAGTATTTCCTCCATTGAATATAAATCATGAAAAGTGGAAGTAGAATGAGAATATGGATTAGGAATTTGATTTTCATATTTCCCAACTTAACAACCTTCGTAAGGAGCCACCCACATCGGGACTAGAGAAGGAGGAGGACAAGGAACAAAAGGGGCAATAGATTCCTCCTCTAAAATTAGAGGTGTCTCATGATCCACAGGAGTTGGAGGAGTAGGTGAATCAGGGGGTTAAGGTTCACCATGTAAAGAGATAAGAACCAAGTGCTCAAAATATTTCTTCAAGAAGACCTAATTCATGTCCTTTTTAGGAATTTCACAATAAAGGTGAAGGAATCAATTAGAAAAATACTCAACTGACTCATTAGGTTTCATTCCTAAGAGATTGCTTATTTTACAAATATGTCGGTAATTATACCTATCAAAATCTTGATGAATCTCCCCGAGGAAAAGATGAAGGGAATTGATGGAAGTAGGTGGGAAGGTATGGCACCATCGATTAACATAACCTTCAAGGGTGATGAAGAAAAGTACACAAGAAAAATATTCATCATTGATTTTTTAAGTTTCACAAAATTTAAGAAAATTAGAAATGTGATTGATTATGGATGTTCCATCCTCACCATCAAACTTTAACTGGGACAAGTGATAGAGAGGTTCATCGGGGATTGAAAATTGATAAAGGTAAAAAATAGAAAAACACCTCAGGAGTAATATTTGAGTATGAGCCATTTTAAAGAAGAGATTCATACCAAATTCAACGGGATCAACTTATCATGTGGCTCTCCTTCTAGCACCACCCTTTATAGTGATGGAAATTCATAAACCAAGGGGTCTCCCAAATGTGAATTCTCGATTAGAATTCACACAATTTGGAGTAGGAGCCCCATCTGGAGTATCGTCCCAGTTTCCATGTATTCTTATAGATATGCCTTGGCTTTGAATATCAGTAAGAGAGAGGAGTTCACATGTGACCTCGAAAATCAAGGGGGTTTTCTTGGTGAGTGTTCGATCATATGTGTGTCAAATTTCTTTCATTGTGGAGGGGAGGATGAGTGAGCTTCTAAGAGAGAGTCAGTAGTTCCACCCTAGTAGAGACACACATGCACAATAAGGGTCTTTACAACATCAAGTGGAATAGTCCACAAATATGCAATGGTCATTGAAACCAATATGATGAGGAGGATATGTGTAATATCCAAAGGAATAGTCCATGAGGATGCGAAAACAATAATAGAAATTACAACACATTCTCAATATGATAAGTACCAAAATTAATCAAAATATTTCAAATACTTTAGCACAGATGAAAGAAAACATGAATTACAAACATTCACAAAATAGTCTTACAAATATCCATAATTCATGCATGATAGGCTTTTGTTATTAAGTAAAAGTTCCAAAACACATGTATAGAGTGAATATCACTAGCTCCAATAGTGGAGCATTGGAGCCACTCCTTGTTTCTCCTCAAAAGAACTGATATGTCTCTATAATGCCTTGTGGGAGGAGCCAAGGTGAAAATTCCTTTGATCATACAATGAGGGAGTATATATAACCAAGGGTGA
The DNA here is from genome assembly GCA_000404065.3 of Pinus taeda. Taxonomy (NCBI): domain Eukaryota; kingdom Viridiplantae; phylum Streptophyta; class Pinopsida; order Pinales; family Pinaceae; genus Pinus; species Pinus taeda. The sequence continues at coordinate 29,904 of APFE031609711.1, forward strand.
CTATTTGACTACCCTCATGACTATTTGAATTCCTATGAACTTTCAACTTACATGACTCTTTACATTCCATGTGTATCCATTAGGATTCCACTTTACAATACATTTTGTATATAATATACATGATCCACAATAGTGAGGTCATATATGACTACTCATGACATGACATGACATGACACTACTAAGATGGACCATTTGATGATGTGGAAATGTCAAGCCACTATTACTACTAAGTGTTGGATGTCCTCTTGTAGATGCTTTTCTTTCCACCTTTGCATGGCTTGGTAATGAGGAATATTCAATGATCCCAAGTCTTAATAGTGGTCGTAAACTAGTGTCCCTTCGGTTTCCCTTGATCGATCAACTTGTAAGTTCATCTATGAGAGATTATTTGAGCATGCTTCCCTCCTTCTTCTCTTTCTTCATCATCTTGCCATGACATGATAGGGTACATGTTCCTGCAATTCACTCATGATGAAACAACATCAATCCGAAAACCCCCTATTCTAAGATGATGCATTCTAATCCACCAACTTAGCCTGGAACAAGTGAAAGGTTGGGAAGATGGATTCAATGACTATGTGGTGCACATTTCAAGAAACCACCAGAAAATCTTGAGCCCTCAGACTGAATAGTGTGTAGTTTAGGCAGGTCCTAGGGACAAAAATGTGCAGTTTGCAGAGCCAATGGGATAGTATGAGGGATGGGACTCGAGAGAGATCACTATGAAGTTTTGGGAGTCAAGGAAGGTCGTGATGTTGTGGAGATGTGCATTTTAGGGGATTGTTGAATGATCTTAATGCTTGTGATTATATAGTGTGTAGTGTAGGCTGGGCTGGGAGGAATTATTGTGCAATTATGGAGGTGAAGGTCAATTCTTGCGCATAAAAACTACGCAATGTAGCAGTCCTGAGAGGCAAGAGTTGTGTATTTCACAGTGCCAAGTAGCAAGGTCACAACTAGAGGACTGATACTGCAATGCGTAGCTCAAGGAAGGCCTGATGAAGCTATGTTGCCTAGATGGAAAGCTTTTTCAAAAATGGCTAAGTGTGGGATCAGTTAGATCAGTGTGAATTGTGATGAACTTCGAATGTGATCACACACTTAGAATATTTGATGACATGACAACATAGATCATTCGCACACATGAAAAAATCATTTCCCTTTGTGTGACAACTTTATGATAAGTTACAACAAGTGAGACACCAATGATGTACTTTGCGTTGACTGTGATGATACTTGTGCAACAGTGCTCCAAAGTTCAGAAATGTGTGAGATGGGTACATACAAGGTTATAACAACTCATTTCCATAAATATGATCTCTTAGAACCATCAGAATGGGCTTATGCATAGGATACAACAACCAACAAGCTAATAGGTGACACTTTTCCCATCTTGCAAAGGGGAACACAAGACTCTAAGAAAACAAATGAAATGAGTCTATGTTTGCAACAATGACCAACAAGATAAAGGAAGGCTATGAAATTGGTATAGGCCAAAATTTTGGAGGGTGTTATAGCTTCTACAATAGGGGAAATATGTTATAGGCCATTTCAATGCATCTGATCAATAGGCCTACAAATCAGAACAATCCACATCTGTGAACACCTTGTCATCATCCCTACACAAATCCCTAAGCATGAATCTTCCAAATCCCTAAGCTTTTGGGTCCGACTACTTCATGTCAATGCTTTTAAGGCCCAGTGCACCCTACCCCTTTAGGGACCTATATTTAGCAGCAACTGGCTTCCTTCTGCACTAGTTTTGATTAGAAATATGATGTCCCTTGCTATAGGTATTCTATTTCTAGAAATTCAGGAAAATTAAAAATAATCCCAAACCTTCCCCTTTCAGAATCTTCTAGGAGTTGTTTTAACCATTTACCTTGGATAATAATTTTGAATCCTATCTAATCCTACCTTGGATATTTCACCTCTTATCCCTTGAACTCATTCTCCCATCTTAAGTGAATCTCAAGCCTAGATTGTTAAATGGATAATAATTCCTAAACTATCATCCCTCTCCTATAAATTTACAACCATCTACAACATCATAGTTGGATTTTGGAGGCTAATCATACCCTTATGGTGCTCCCTTGAATCTAAGAGAGTCATCATCTTCATGAATTAGGGTGACATTGATGTGTACTTTTTGACAAGGAAGGACAAGTCAACTTGGGGAAATCTCTACAAGATCAACTACTATTTTGGTCATAAACTATATCTTATTCATATTAATACAAAGAGTATACCATTTTCCTATATTTTTATGTTATGTTTACATTCATATATTGTAATGCTTTGTTGATCCATTGAATATATTAATTGGATAATGATACATAGATGTCAGATATTTGTTTTGTGTTGATTGTATGTGCAGGTTCTAATTATAGAAAACAACGCTATTATTGGAGCTTGCAAGATGAGAAGAGAGAAGAGCTTGAGATGAATTCCAGGGAAGCCACTTTCCATTCTTCAATTTATCTAAGGCGAGCTTTATATTCTTTGCTTTCTGTCGTTCTAGACAAGTCCACTAGGACTAGTGAAGATACTTTTGCCCGTAGTTATAAATTCCACATAACACCAACAAAAATACACATGAAGTTAATTATGTTGTTGAGCACCATTCAAACATATTCTAAGACCATATATCCAAAAGATTTGGAGGGAAAAATCACATACAATCTAGATACACTAGTGAAGGTTTAGCACATAGCAATAGAGTAAAAGGCTTGGCACCAATACCTTACTATAAAGTTACATGTCACCGTCATCTAGTTACCATTTGCATAAGATTATAAATAATGTATTTCTTTGTCTTATGGATAGTAGCCACATTTTGTCTTATTATAATTTGTTATTTTGAAACTAATAAAAGATGTAAAATGTGTCAAGTGTGAGTCCATGAGTAACATAGGGAATATGAAGAGTCATTAGGAATCTCAAAGGTTAAAGAGAAGAAAAAAGACAAAAGGAAGCTCAAGAGTCACGAGGGAGCTCAAGAGTCACAAGGGGAGGTGAAAGGTCATCTCACTTTGTATAATTAAGCCCTCATAACTCAAGCAAAGGGATTGGTATTTTGGAGAGAAAGCCTTGGCTTCTATAATTTAGCACAAGAGAGAAGATCATTCTTTAGAGATGCAAGTGGTAGCTTCATGTTCCACTATTGGGGCTAGTGTTTCACCATTGTAACTATGTACTTGGAACTTTCACTTAATCATAAGAAGCTCTCAGAGCCAACACCCTTTCATGCATGTATCATGGATATTGTAAGACTATTATTTTAATGTTTTTAGTATATGTTTATGTTTATACACACTAAAGGAAATGAACTATTCCATTTCTTTGGTATATATCTTGTTGAAGGCGCATTATTATTTTCTTTCATGATCATTCTTATATTTTGGACTCTTTTTTAGGTTAACTAATGAGTCTTTCCTTGCTCTCATGCATCTCTTTTAGGATAGTACTAGTGCTTTTATACTAGAGGCTCACTCTTTCTTTCCCTTCAATGAGAGTACCTTTAATACATCACAATTGGTGCCTGACAATGCTTAATCATTTCTTGACCTCATAGTTTTGTTTATGATCTATTGTGTTGTTTATTGCAAATAAGGCATATCCTTAAGGTCATCATAATGGTAGCTAGGCCCATATTCTGGATGGGGCTCCTACTCCAAACAATCTTAGGTATGGCTGGGACTTCATACCGGGGATATTCCCTTACTTTTGGTGGCTTCTAGCACCATCAATAATTTTTGGTGCTAGAAGGAGGACAAGATGACAAGCTGAGCTAGTGAAGTTTGTTTCTAGTTTTCATTTTAAATTTCTTCCTTCCCACATATTTATCCTAGGTTGTTTATCTAATAGTGAAAATATTAAAATTCCCATAAAAATAATTCATAACTTGTGAAAGTTTAGGTTTAATAGCGATGGTGAAACAACCATTCTTGAACATACTCTTCACTTTCTTGAATTTTGTGATTCCTATGAAATTGACTATGAAAATGTTGCTTGTAGGTTTTTCATTCTCACTCTTGAAGTTTGTATTAAACAATGGTATCATACATTTCCATTTTCTTCCATTCAGTCGTTTGAGTAGCTTGTTATGGAGCTTCACCAAGCTTTTGACAGGTATAACTATCAGAATGTTTACAACAAGAGTATTTAACTTAGAATGAAATTTAATGAATCTTTAAAATATTTTCTTGATTTTTTTCTTCGTTTTCATTATGAATTATCCGAGCAAGATGTGGATTTTGGTTTTATGAATGAAAATTTTTAGTGTTTAGTTCATATTTCTTTTTAATCACTTGAATCTGAATCATTTTTTAGTCTCCCAACATTTCATGGTCTTGGGACACTTAAAGTTTCAAAGGAGGAATCTGCTCTCACTTTTGTTTCTAGCCCTCCACCTTTTCCTTTAGTCTCATGTACTGATGTTGGAACTAGGGTAATTGAAAATTAGTTTGATAGGTCACCTATCCCATCTCCATCATCCTCTCATATTCATAATTTGGATGCCGAAAAGCTTAATCTTGAATCTGATTTGATTAATGTTTTTTTTCAAGAGATGCCTCTTTCCATTTATCATCTAAACTTTATGATCCTCTTTTTCCTCATCCACTTGATCAATTTGTTTCACCAACAATTGTTCCATATGTTCTTGAATCTTTATCTACTTTTTCAAAAGATGATCAAGAACACAAAGGTTGCATCACTCAAATACAGGAGAAAGATGATGCTTTCCATGATAATTATATGTGGGATTTAGATTGTGAACCAAAATTAATTGTAATTGATGAACCTCCATCTGAGTTTTCCACTCCCTCTTCACCCTTATCACATAATTCATTATTTCCTTATATGTTTAATGAATCTCTTATACCAACTTGTTATCTAGATTATCTTAATTCTTGTTCTGTTTAGTTTAATCACAGTCAGGTGTTGAATAGTATTGTTTTTCAGTTTGAAGAGGAAAAACAAGAATATGTTGTTCATGATTTCTTTAATTCCTTGCCTTTAATGTGTGAAGAAGAAGAGTTTAAAACCCTAAAATTTCAAGCAAGTGTTTCTTTCAATTCATCTAGATCCCTTATTTATGAAAAATCTCATGTGTGAAATGATAAATCTGATCAAAGAAGTGGCTTCGATGATGTATTTATTAAAACACCTAGCGACAATTATGATTATTCATCCGTTGATGTTTATAAGACGCTTGGTTTTGATGATTTACCATTTTAGGATAGTTTGGAAATAGGACAAGGAGTCGATTCACTTCAACCTTCGTTGATGGTTATGTCAAGTTATTGTGATCTTCATGAAGTTTCTAAACATGAGGAGATCAAAGTTGTTTGAACAGATACTCTTCATGATCTAATTGTACGAAGTGAAAAATTATCTTCTTTTGAATCTCAATATTCTTCCATATATCATTTTCAATATCTTGATTTCATTTCTGAATGGTTAGAAGAGACTTACATGGAAAGCCCCGTCACAAATTTTAAGTTTCAATCTTTCTTTATATTTCCCAAGATAAAGTACTTGAGTGAATCTAATTTCACGAGAAGTGATCAAGGTTTGTATGGAAATTAACGTAAATTGGTATATTGTTTAGCATGATAATTATTATTATATTTTTCTACCAATGTGTCTCACCTTCAAGTGGTTGTGCATGCCTCTCAGGTTTCTCTTTTCATTCCTACACTATGTGTTGTACTCATTGTCCTAACCCTCGCCCTTACTGGTTGGGAAACACTTTTATGGCTACATTATAACTTTTATTTTATGTAACCCTGACCTTTATCTATTAATTTAGGTGTCGGTTACTTTAGTTTTCTTTCTGCATTGTTTTGTTTCATTTTTCTTTGAATTGTCTCAGTTTTTGGTCTTTCATGCTTTCTTTTGAGTTTGTATATAAATAAGATTTTGCATGAAAGCATTCTGGCTTGGTTCTAAAAAAATGTGGCAAATTTGAGTAGAGTTTTGTGATAACTAACAATGCTTGGTTAAATTTTGGTCTCCTTCTTTTTCTAAGCCTATATCTTTAAGATTCCATGATTCTTAAATGGAAAATATGTTTCTTTCCTAATGAAAGCCTTAGTTGATCTAAGATGCTCATATATATAATAGGATCTTCATTCCTCATATTTAATTTCTATTATTTATCATTTTGATGTGTCAAATTGGTCAAGTAGAGAAGGGAAAGGAGGAAACTTAATAAAGTGTATTATTTTCAAAGGTATATACATAAGAGTCTATGTAAAACAAGGACCAACCTCTATTGTTCGTTAAATAAGTATGGATCCCTTTTCTGCCTATGGAAATATAAATGCTAATAAAATGTCAATGAGCGTAATGTAATAAACGAATATGGATGAAAGAAGAGAAAGGATTCCAACGTAGAGAGGTGAAGCAAGCAACTTCACCGGGGTATTGAAGAAGATTGATGGCAACAAAGCAATGCTTGTGATTCCTTGAAGTGACTTTTTTTGGGTATTGAACATGCCTGCTATTAGTGCAACAACACTAGATTGGAATTAATACTTTGACATCTTAAAATAACATATTTACAAACTCCCACTCCCTAATCGAAAAAACTAAAGTTTGACTCGCTTTATGAATGTGTTAAGATGATGAGAGGAATAGAAGAGACTACATTCAAAACTTGCATAACTAAGGAGACTATGGTGATCAATAGGATGAAATAATACTTATTCAAACATAGACACTGTGCATAAAGTTGGACTTCTTAAAAATAAGTTGGGGTTCCTCCAATGAATTGCTAAGTGTTGTAGCTACTACAACCCCCCTCAAATTTTTTGTTTATATTCTAATTTAGGAGGATCCTTTTGGTCTCATGAACTTTCATTTTGGGTTGCTTGATTCATCCTTGGTCTTATTTTTCTAAGTATCAAGTCATGTTCTAGTGATCTCAAATGTCGCAACTTCTTGATCTTGCATGCCTAGCTTCTAGCCTTTAGTTGCACACTTCAAGTTGATATTCATTGCTTGTCAGTCACAACTACACACTCCTTGAAAGTAGTGACTGTGCAAGACTTGCTAGAAGAAACTGGACAATCCCCTCCGATAGCGAACTACATAGTCTTGTATGATAGGAAACTGTGAAATCCCTTCTCCTACTTGACTACACAATCCCTTGTGTTAGTGAATTGTGCAGTTGTCTGAGACAATTAACTACACATTCTCTATGGAAAGGCATTGCAAACTCCCTGTGGATAGCTATTATGCACCACTTGTTGATAGTGTGGCACAAATTCCAAAGTTGACCCAGTCACAAGTGCAAACTAACTAACTCTAGCTCCTGGATTTTTGACATGCATGCACAAACCCTAACCCTATATCTATAAGTGCTCACCCATATAACAGTATAGTCTAGAGCTCATTGTCACACTGATCTTTGGAGCTCTATGCATTCCTTAAGAAAAAGGAGCTTTTGATTTCTTGTGCATCACTATTTCGAGTAATTTTCATAACTATTTCCTTTTATTACATTTACTTTGTCTTTTGTCATTTTTTTCATAAGTATCATTATAGCCTTATTTTTACATAACAAGTATCATTTTTCTATGCTTAATTGTTGCATGTGTTGTTTTTTTCCTCTTGCATGTTTGTTTTATAGTGTTTCTTCACATTCCAATTCCTTTCTCATTTTGGTAATCATTGCAGATTAATATATCTATGCATGTTATCTTATCACAATTGTCATTTCCTATTACTGATACATACCTAGCTTAATTTCAACTTGATCTTCCTCTTCATCACTGCAATTATGCATTCCTCAGGTCTTGTTCTTCGTCAATCCAACATGCACACCTCCCAAACCCTATCTCACTGTAACTGTGCATTGCATAGTTCCAGTCAATGATGGTTTCTCCCTTTCTTACTATGATTTCACACTACACAATCCTTTGCTTCAATTGCATGTTTTGCACTTCTAACCAGTAGTTACCCACTCCCTACCCACTATTGATGTGAACTGCACAGTCAGGAAGTCCTCTCTTGCTCAACAACTGTACATTGCATAATCACAAGCCTCAAGCCTTCAACCTTTCCTCTATTGATAAATCATACAAAATCTCTCCTCCCCATCATTACGCAATGTGCGCTTCTAGTGACTAGTCAGGTCAGTCTTGCCTCAATTTTTCCTCTTGTGCAATTTTTCCTTCTAGTGACTGCCTTGTGTCTTTGATAAATTTATATATTAGGTGATTATTTGAGGATCTAAATTTTCATTGACATGAGTGCATATCCATTTGCAGGTTTTTCTAATAAGGAGCATATTATTTTCACATATTCTACTGACACAATTCCTCCCATTAAAAGACAAGAACCAACTAAGGAGGCCATGAGAAGCAATAATGATGGTCCTGAAGAGAGTTCCAAATCAGGGCCATCTATCTTGGAGTACACCAGATTATTTGTGGATATGTTTACTATTATATCATGGTTGAATATAAAATATGTTTTCAACAAGAAAGAGTTACTAGAGGACCTTGAAGACATGGAAGTTTACATCAAGGTTAAGAGTTCTAGATTCCACAAAATTTCCTGCAGATATCTAATCTTACCATGTGAAAAATAAATAGGAAGGATATTGCAGGGTCTAGACACCAAGAACATGGTTCTTAGTAGTGTAAGCAGGCAGGAGCTCATTCCATACTAACAACATGATCTTCGTTCCTACTACAAGCTACTGAAGCCAAAAGTTTATCTCAACTCAAAGTATTATGTTGTTTGGGATTATTTGATTACTAGGTATGTGATGAGTCATGGTGGGAGGAATCAACCAAGTTTCTCCGGAAGTAAGATGGGACCTACATGATAAAATCACTAAATAAATTTTACCAGTACCTCATGGCAATGTGTTGCAGATTGTATGGATGGGAAAGCAATGATTTTTGTAATGAAGGATAGATCTACATGCTTTACTCGATAGTCGTAGAAGGGAAGATATTCAATTGGTGAAAAATACTTTCCCAACAATTGTAGATGAATGTATACAAGGTGAATAAAGATGCATGACATGATAAAACTTGGTTTTTCATGCCTACATATATGTTTGCTGGAATTTGTGCAAGAAACGAGTTTTAGGTCTAGAGTGTAATTTGTCTCAATATCCTCTCTCTATGAATATATATTGCAAGCTACTATGATAATTCATTTACATAGGAGTTTATTACAAATTATTTGAGAACTTTCTTGTGGTACTTTATCATATTATCTTTGAAGAACAGGCACCCTACTTGATAGAGAAAGCTAATGAAGTGGTTTTTGAAGTTGCAGATTGGTTCACTTCATCCCAGGGCACCTATATTAGAGTCTTTGGTTCCCAAAAGTCACCACATATTTCACCGAAGTCTGTGACTAATATGGTGGTTATGCAAGAGATCAGATATCATCTTTGCTCAATGATATAATAACTATTACAAAAGAAGAAGAGGGCACCATGGCCTCTCCTTCCCTTGCAAGTGGGTGTCTTATCAATTAAAGAGCTTGAAGGTAGTGAAAGTAGGAGTTGAAAATCTCACTCACCTTAGTTTTGGTGAAATGAGTTTCCATAGATATGACCCTAGGGAAGTATGCAAACAACACTATGCTAAGCGAAATTTTCCTCGCCTTATGTTTATATCTCTATGGAATATGAGGAGAATATGAAGAATTGGTACAATGGTTCTAGGGATACTAGGCCAGGTGATGGTGTTGGCCCTTCTAACACAAATAATATACTAGATATTGCTTAAGAAGGGAGCTAACATGAATTGTATACTCAAGATAGTACTATCAATCTAAAGAGGAAGATCATGCATTATCCAGAAGAAGAGAGGAGTAGAAAATCATAAGTATATTTGAACACTAAAAACACGATTGAAGTGGAGAGGAAAATAAAATAATTGGAAGAAGCTCGAGGAACCAACATGAAGAAGAATATAAATGGGAAGAATAGCAGAAACATGAAGGGGAACAAAAGAAAGAGGAGGAAAGGAAATAGAAAGAAGAATAACTAAAGAAGAAAAGGGAAGACATGCAACAAAGAAAGGAAGAGATGAAAAAGAAAAAGGAAGAGGAGATTGGAAATAAAGAGGATGATGAAGCCTTGCAAAAGAAAAGGGAAAAAGAAGAAAGACAAAAAAAAATTATAAGAAGAAGAAAGAAGGAGGCGAAAGGTGGATGATATGAAGGTCCAATAGGAGGAGGATAACCAAGAAGTAAATATTATACCAATTGTAGAGCAAACAAGTTATTGACCCACACCTCCTTTTACTAGTGGCCATATCCCATTGAGAGAAACATGAATAGTTCCTCCCGTATATGACAGGGTCATGGATATTTCAAACTTTACCTTCGATCAATTGAACTGCATAATAATGAAAGAGAGAATAATGTGTTTTCTAAATGACCCTCATCATCATGTTTCCATCAACACATAAAGGGTGATTGTGCCTACTACTAAGAAAAATCCATGACCAATTGCAACGGCAAATGCACCTTTTTTTGAAGCCACTAAGGAGAAAACTAATTATCTAATGAGAGAAAATGAAATATTGGTAGAGGAGTTGGCTTCAATAAGACAACATTTTGAACATCTCATGGCCAAGAATAAGAGGTTTCCTTCCACTAATGCTAGCAGGATGGACCTAAAGGTAGAGATACTTAAAGAGATCAAGCCTTTGGAAGACGATATGAAGCAGATATATGATGAGATGTACACCCTCTATGAAGTAATGGTGTTGTTACATTAGGTAGATAAAGGATCAAAGCAGATGGTGAAGATTCTAGGAACATCCTACATAGCCATAGATGTGATCCAATATTGGGGCACAAAATATCTTAATACACCTGTAGTGTTGGTAAAAAAGAGTAGACCTTATGTAGACATAGATAGGGCAGAGATTAGGGTGTTTTTACAAATATATGAGTAGGTCCGTACTTATGTTATCAACACCATAACAACATATTCATGAGTGTATAATGGATTGGATTATTTGGTTAGGATGCACAAGATTCCTTTTGTTGGTATATTTATAGAGCTAAAGCGAAAGAGCACACTCAAGCAAGAAATATAATATTTCTTGAACAACATCAAATAGGTGACCATCCATGATGACCTTAAGATTACTAAAGAAACTATTATACAATATGTGACCATGCTAGTGAAGATACTCATGAAGTGAGTTATGTTGTTGAGTACCATTCAAATATATTCCAAGACCATATATACAAAGGATTGGAGGGAAAAATCAGATACAATCTAGATCCACCAGTGAAGGTTGAGCACATCGCAACAAAGTACAAATCTTGGCACTAAGACATTACTACAAAGTTACATGTCACTATTGCCAAGTTGCCATTTCCATAAGATTATGCATAATGTATTATTTTCTCTTATGGTTAATAGCCACATTTTGTCTTATTGTAATTTTGTATTTTTAAAATAATAAAATATGTTAAATGTGTCAAGTGAGTCCAAGAGTCACATAGGGAATATGAAGAGTCATTAGGAAGCTCAAAGGTTAAAGAGAATAAAAAATAAGAAAGGATGCTCAAGAGTCATAAGGGGAGGTGAAAGGTCACCTCACTTGTTATAAATAAACCCTCATAACTCAAGTAAAGGGCTTGGAATTTTGAAGAGTGAGCCTTGACTTCTTTAGTTTATCATGGGAGAGAAGATGATCTTTGGAGAAGTAAGTGGTGGCTTCATGTTCCACTATTGGGGCCAGTGTTTCATTATTATAACTGTGTACTTGGAAATTTCACTTAATCATCAGAAGCTCTTAAAGCCAACACACTTTCATGCATGTATCATGGACATTGTAAGACTATTATTTTAATGTTTGTGGTATGTGTTTATGTACATACATAATAAAGGTAATGGAATATTTCATTGATTTGGTATATATCTTGCTGATTATGAATTTTTATTTGATTTCATGATTGTTGTTATCTTGGGAATTATTTTGCAGGTTAATTAATCTGTCTTTCCTTTCTCTCATGTGTCTCTTTTAGGATAGTAATATTACTTTTCTACTAGAAAATCACTCTTTATTTCCCTTCGATGGGAGTACCATTTATACATTGCAATTGGTGTCTTGTTTATTGCAGCCAAGTCATATTCTAGATAGGGAAACTACTCCAAATGGTGTGAGGTCTAATTGAGACTTTATACTAGGGAGTCCCCCTTACATTGGCGGCTTCTAGCACCGTTAACATCTAGATAAACAAGTTGATGAAAAGAAGAGGTTTTCTATTACTTCATCTAAAGAAAAAGACCAAGGGACTTATACTTCACAATAATATGCTTTAGCCAACGAAGACCAATCAAAATTAGAGAATGTTTCTACCTAATTCAGTTCAGAAAGAGAATTGGAAAATGTTAAAATTCCTATTTAATTTAAGAAGTGACTAAAACTCTTGTAGATTAGAAACAAGTAGGCAAAGTTATTCATTCCTCATTTGCAACAACACAACAAGATACTTTAAATTAGCAAGATGAGAATCCCTCTATGTTATTTGGTCCTTACATACAAGAGAGAGATGAATTGATGCCTCCTTTCTTTGTGACTTTGAAATTTTTTGATTCTATCTTGTATAATTATATGATGGACTTAGGGGCATCACATAATATGATGCCTAAATCTATAAAAGAAAAGATACAATTATAGAACACTATATCATACCATGATTTTTATTGTTTTGATTCAAAAATATTGGATTATATTGGTTTAATTTAGGATTTGGTCATATATTTAGCACAAATTCCTATTAAAAACATGGTCATGGTTGTAATTGTAACAAATATTCCTCCAAAATTGGGATGCACCTATCTAGGTCATGGTGTGTCAAATAAAGAGGTTGTCTTCAAATGGATATGTCCTTTTCTAAAATTCCAGTTTTTGGAGGGGAGAGCATGAGATTATATAAAGAATCCAAGTTTGCTAAAAATGTCACTAACACCAAACTACAAAATAATGATCATGTATACATAGATGACCAATAATTGGGGTGTTACATTCTATTTGTAAATAAGCAATTTAATATTTCAAATGCACTAGGTAAAGTTGGAAATATATCATAGTTTTCAACAAATAAAATATGGAAGTTGGATTTTGATGGAACTACTTCAAATGAAGGCTCAAGAGCTATAGTTGTTCTAGTTTCACCTTCAATTGAAATTATTACTCATCATTTAATCTATAATTTGAGGCTACAAATGATGTAGCAAAATATGAAGCACTTATTCTAGGATTTGAAGCTGCTAGAAAGCATAAAATTATTACTCATGTAGTTTTTGGTGATTATGAATTGGTGGTAAAGCATGTGAGGAATCTCTGCTAGAGAAAGCACCTAAGGATTAGCTCATATAAAAATGAAGTATGGGACTACATTGGATTTTTTTTTTGAGGATTTATATATTATTTTCTATTCAGAGAATAAAATCATTTAGAAAATTCTTTTGGTTGTGTCAGCCCATACATTTAAAGTTCTAATTAATTATAAATTATAGTTTTAGGTTAAATCTAAGGCAAAGGAGATTAATTCTTGATAACGTAAAACACTAGGAAATGTTTTAAGATAATTAGAATTTTTTTTTTTTTTTTATATGGAAGTCAATGATTAATTCTCAACTTCTTATATTGATCAATGATCAAATCAAGAAAATGATGTAGGTATTTCATATCAAAATTCATAATTAAGAAATACAATTGAACATCATGAAATAATACAGTTATCAAATAATTTTATTCCCAAGGGACTAGTGCCATTAGAGAAAGTTTTTTACTAGAATGATGTTCCTACCAATTCATTTTTCAAGAATCAGTCAAAAGACACACAAGATTACAGTATTGGAACAACAAAGGAACCTAAGTATATCAAAATTGCGAAGGTATTATCACCAGAGGTAAAATAAAGGTACATATGTTTGTTTAAGTGATACATTGATGTATCTTCATGGAAATATGATGATTTAGAAACATATGATATGTCTAATATTCAACACAATATCCCTTTAAATCCCAGTGTCAAGCCTTTTAGACAAAATCTTAGGAAAGTTAATCCCATTCTATTGCTTGTAATTGAAAAGGAAGTGAAAAAATATTATATGCTAAATTCATAGTATCATTAAGCTATTCTAAATATATTGATCACGTAGTTCCTATGAGGAAAAATAATGGAAAAATTAGACTATGTATGGATTTCATGAACTTAAACAGAGCATCTCTTAATGATAATCATTCACTTCCTAAGTTGGATTTTCTTCTACAAAATGTAACTAGAGTAGCTAAAATCTTTATGTTAGATATTTTTGTAAGCTACAATCAAATAATAGTACTATATGAGAACCAAAGTAAGAAAAAATTCACCACACCTTGGGGCACTTTCGTCTATGCATATGACTTTTGTTTTAATGAATGTTAGTTCAACTTTTCAGAGAACCATGGATCTAGCTTGTGTTCTTGAAAAAAAAAATCATTGTAATATATATTGATGATATTACTAATTTTTTCTAACTCATATTCAGAACATTTAAAACATATTTAACAAACTTTTCATAAACGTAGGAAATTTGGAATTTCACTTAATCCTAAAAACAATTTTTTCCATGAAAGAAGGAAAGATATTAGGACATATTGTTTCTATGGAAGGAGTTAAAACAGATCCCCCAAGATTTTCTATAATAAATGTTATAATTATGCCTAGAAATAAGAAGGAAATACAATCCCTTTTAGGAAAGATTAATTTCCCAAGAAAAATTATTCCACATGCTTAAGAATGATCAAGAGGTTGGGTGCACAGTGCAACCAAAGTTATCTTTTCCTAGATAAAAAAAACACTCACAGAATCTCTAGTCCTTACCGGTCCTTATTATGGTAAACCTTTCGATATATTTTCATTTGCTTCTGATTTGACATTAGCAGCAATATCATTACAGAAAATAAAGACAATATTGAACAACCAATAGATTTTTTTAGCAAAATTGTGTGGGATGCAGAGCTAAAATACGATATTATAGATAAGCAGGCATATGTGTTGGAATTATGATACAAGTGTTGTCCTTGATGGCAACTCACTCACAGGTCAATTCAGTTTTGATGAAAGATAACCCTCTATTTAACAAATCCATTAAGATGTAATAGGGCATTGGTACATAAGAACATGAAGATGGAACTAAAGTCTACTAATCAGAATGAAGAAGTTGAAGGTAAAGGATGGTGAAAAGCAGTTTAAGATGTATACACAGGTCCACTTAGTCAAAATAATGTATACACACAGGTCCAGAGAACAAAAATCACGTATACATATACATGTACTCCCAAAAAAGAAAAATCGTGTACATGTTGAAAAATCAAGGAATTTCAAGAGTAGAGAATACCATGGGTTAATACCATTGTATTAGCCCAAAATATTGAGTGGAGTAACAACTATTTGATCCCACCCAAGAATACCATCGGCCCTAAGTGGTTTTGGTTTGAGGTATTGAGAAAGGCCTAAAACCATATAAGGAGGAGAAGATCATAAGGCCAATGTGTGCAAGTGAAAAGGGTTTCTAAGGAACACTTCTATCTAAAGTATATTTTGTGCTGCAGAGGCTATGTTGGTGATTTGATATGAAAGATTGTGTGCACCTTAAATTCAATGTTGGATCAGGATCATGAGACCTGAAATGACTTATCATTGAATGATCTAATATTGGTTTGGCCAGATGTGATTGTGTACACCTGTTTTATTCTTTAAATGTCATGATATGGGTTTGTCTGAAGTCTGGAATAGTAGCAGAGTCATAAGTTAATATTTGCAGGTCTATACACTGGTTCATCTCAGTAAAAGCATGTGTACACATAGGTTCTACTCTTCCAAGTAGCGTATACAGAGGAAAATTCTATGCTTCAAATCTGACTGATCTATCTGATCATTTATATTATTTTATTGTTGTCTATCAATGTAGTCTTTTTAGATCTAAATGTAAAACTGAATGGATAAGGAGTTTGATATTTGATTGATTGATTGTATAAGTGAGAAGGGTGATCCCTGCTACTGCCTGTGTAAAGCTCTATAAATTGACAGTAGATGTTTAGTACATTTCTGGTTGGTAAAGACTTGATTCAGAAGTTTTATGTTTCAGTAGTTTTGAAGGTATACGCAGGTTTGATTAAAGGAAGTAGTGTATGTTAGCACTTGAGATTTCACCTAGGCTGAGATAGACAAACCTCAAAGCTACATCAAACCATTTCACCTCGTAGCTAGCCCTACGAGGTATGAGAAGGCTCTCTCGGGTCAAACTCGGTGGATTTTTCAATAGGATGAGTTGAC